>JAPMOB010228823.1:11222-41982 GCA_029875015.1 Lepomis gibbosus | reverse complement strand
CACACACACACACACACACGGCTCAGTTGCGGTTATATCTTTGTGTGTAGGTTGTGGGTTTGGTGGCTGTCAGGTGTATCAGTAAAATGACAACGTCTCGGTCCACAGTTTCTGACATGTCGTTTGTCTTCATCCTCATGTTGGTGTCATCAAGCCCGAAACACACAAACTGCAAACATTCGGAGTACTTTATAAACATGAATATATTGCTGTGTGCGCACGCATGCATATACACGCCCATGCAAAACATTTGGTCGTATTCGCTTTTAGCCACCAGCCATGTGAAAGTCTCTGACGGAAATTGAGCTTAAGGGTGGAAGCTGTTTTCTGTCAGTCTCTCCCAGACTGGGACTTAGCCATTTTTGATAGGATATCCTCTCTTCTCTTTCCTTCCACTACTCTTCTGTCACACACATGTGCGCGCAATCACACACACACACACACACACACACACACACACACACACATTGTGGTGCTCGTTGTCTCTCCCTGTGGACTAAAAATCTATTCACTACTCTAAACTCTGTTCAAATTTGTGTGCTTCAACAAAGGCTTTGACAATGTTACCAATATATTTGCCAACAAAATGTATTAAAGCAATTTTTGTGTTGTTTTTTTGTAGCTGCAGAGAGTATGGCTATCATGGTTATTATATGGCTAATAGTTAAAGCTTTTGTCTGTCTCTGTTGGAGATTAAGCTCTTTGTGTTGTGAATGCAGCTTGGGATTGTACATTTGATCCATTATGTGGTTTGAGTTTAAATTGGAGAAATGGAGGAAAATAAAATTGTCATAGTGTGATTACTTTGACCAATTTATCTGAGTGTATGATATTATCGCACTAGTCACTGGGGAACAAAATCACTTTAGTGCACAATTTTGACAGATTTAAGCACAACTAAGTGGCAGTTTGTTTTCCCCCCGAAGGCTGTCAATGCATCTCATTGTTCGTGATCACTTTACTAGGTGAGAGTGTAAACATTAGCCTCGCACATTCAACATATGACCTTTGCAATCTTAATTACCACCTCCTGTTTCCTCTCTGCTTTCAATTTTTATGCTAAATTTGGCTGAGCAAATTGCTATTTTTTTGATACTTGAGTTCCTAATAATAACATAGTGTCAGTGTCATAAAAAAACGTGAGAATCACTGACGGTAAAAGCGTTACATTATGAAATTGTCTCTTGCTCTTTGTAAAAAAATTGGCATTAAAATAACCGTGGGCTAATTCATTCTTGAAAACATCAGTGTCATGACTGCTGCTCTTCCCCTCAGTTTTCTGTTTAAGCAAGACATGGATCTGTGCCACTTAATTTGGAATGGGAAAAAAAGTCAAAAAAATTGCTTTTCAAGGTCCCCCCCTCTAATGATTGTTTTTGAGTAGAAACACTTGAATCCATGCCAAATTTGTTTGTTATTTTCATAGCTGTAATGGAAATTGAGTGGGTGGGGTGCTTGAAAGCAGCATAAGTGAGAAAACAAGTGAGACAACAAGTGAGAGGTATCATTGTCTAGCAGCTTGATGTTTTGTATTTCTGAGCCAGTTTCTGCAGTGCTGAAACAACTAGTTAATTAATAAAATTGTTAATGGATAGAAGATTAACATATTTGATTAATTGTTTTTAAACATTTATCAGTCAATTTATCTAGCCTCTTAAATGGTACAATTTGCTGCTTTCTTTGTTTTATATCATTGTAAATATTTAGAGTGTTAATTGGAAAAAATAAGCATTTTCATGGCATTGCTGTGGACATTTTTAACTTTCTTCTGATGTCTTATAGAATAGTGCAGCGAAATGATTGGTCGATTACCAACAATCTTTTGTCAAGGAAATACACCAACCATCTTCTGGGTACATCTTCTCCAGTGTGAGGATTGTCTGCTTTTCAATTCAATTCAATTCAATTCAATTCGCTTTATTGGCATGACTGTAAAACAATATTGCCAAAGCATCATAGATATACATAACAACAATCAGCCCCATACATATAACATAACATAATGCGTTATCAAATTGTAAACACAATATATTTGGGACTGTTGTTGGATCAATCAGGACGTTTTTCAGTATGTTAAGTATGCTTTGTAGTAGCAAAGCCCTCAGAGAAGTCTACTTACTTGCTGTCACGCACAAACACACAGACACACACATTACCATCATCATCACCCATCACCACCAGTAATTCACTTGCCACATAGCAGATAGACAGAAAGACAGACGCCCTCCCCTGACAGCCGTTAAGGTGTCTGTGCGGTGTAGTTGTCACAGCAGCTGATGGTTAGTTACTCTCTGTGTTGTTGTCATTCTTGTTTGCTTTCATGTTATTCATTGAGCATTTCTGTTCTTAAATTTAGCTCACAATGGAGCGCAGCTTGTACTTTGCAATGTTGCTTGCAAGTACAGTTAGCACTGACATCCCCAGGATTTATTTACTTAAGTGTAGATGCTCCTGTTTGTGCGTGCATGCATGCATGTGTTATTATGGGTTGTATGGGTTTCTGTGTGTTAGAGATACGGCTTGCCCTCGCTTGTAAAGTGATTTGTCTTTCTCCTGTCTCTGCAGTGCGCTCCGGTAAAATGATTCTGTTAAACAAAATTGCCTGAAGATTACACACACACGCACACACACAGACAAACTGTACACGCACACAATGGCCATTATAAATGAGTTCTCCCCAGAGTGCTGCTTTTTTTTCTTTAACAGGTCTTGAAATAAAGAGGACAGCATGTACGTTGAGTCTTTGGCGTGTGTGTTTGTGTGTATGTGTCTTTGCGGTGCACCATTGTTCATGGACCAGTTTTGCATTGTTTATTAAGAGACTTTTTTCTACTCTTCCTTCCAATTTTCTCACTTTTTTCCTTCACAGTTCAACCTCTCTTCCCCTTATCTTCACGGGAATATTAATCTTGTTGTTGTTTAGAGCGTGAAGCGGCTTAAGAATCTCTGAATCTTTAATCACTCGCCCCTGGGTTGACCAGTGTAGTTAGGAAGGAGTACAGTTGGAGATGATATAATGGTTCATTGCACACTTATCCTGGCTCCGAGATATCTCTTGTTCTATTTTTGTTGCTCCAAAACTGCCTGTTCACAGTTGTTTAATACCCAGACAGATCTTTACTCCTGTCTCTTTTATCTAGTGCTTGGCTTGAATTACTGTGTGTGTGTGTGTGTCTCTGCATATGTGTGCATGTGCTTGTCACAATGGTGTGATACAATGAAAGTCAAGTAGATAATTCTGAGGCTGAGCATGAATCCATTCATCATCAGCTGGGATTAGGTGTTTTTGTTTGTGTATTTTAATCAGTCATTAATTAATTAAGGACAATGAGTTTTTAGCTGATAATTGGTGTAGCAATCAATCAACTAACTCCCTGGCATGCACATCTGCACGCTATTAGCGGGATACTCTCAATTAACCTGACCCTCAGTCTACCCAGACAACTGACTTTTTTATCGCCACCGGAAGCTCATGGCTTAATGAAAAAACAACTCCAAAGAGTTGGGGGTTAAATTAGGAAGCTCCGCAGCTAATAAGACTGCCTTAACAAGAAACAAGTGCAGCTTGTTGTGCTCATTGTTGTGTGTAGCGCTGTTGTAGTGTCTGACTGTGCAGTGGTGTGTGCGTCTGTGCACAGGTACGTGCGTGTCTTTTTATTCCTGCCCTTCACCATGGGTGATTGGCTAACAGTCGCCTCCAACCTGAAGTTGACAAAAATCAATACATCATCACCTGGGCCTTACACACACACACACACACACACACCACAACCACAGAATCCGCAAGGAGAGAAGCAGAGCAAAACAAATACACAGCCTACTTTAGTCAAGGTCTGTTTTCTGTAATAGAAACTTCCCACAGAAACTGACCCAGGCAGTGATGCACTCTGGCAAAGGTCACCGAACATTAAACTTCTTTGAGACCGCAAACATTAAACTCTTTTGCAGCATCAAACCTACTCTCCGGTGGGGGGGGGGCTGATATGTGGATTTTTAATGCATCCTCTGGAGTGGTGCATGTACTAAGAATATATTGACTGTTAATTTCAGTAAATGGATTAAAAGGGCTATCGAACAAAGAGGCTAAAGTTACTATTGACTGTGTGATAAGCACTGGTGAGTGTGTCTATTGACGGCCATGTTGCTTGTCTTGTTGGTATCGACGATGTTGTGTATGGCATGCTGGCCTTATAGACTCTTATCAGACCCTCTGATCATTCTGATTGATCGCTCTTCCTGGGAGATATACAACACTGTGTGCAACAACAACATATTTATCTGTGGACCAAAGCTGTTTCAGAGAATAGACTGAGTGTGTACTGATGATTAATCTAAAAACTTATTTTCTGGTATGACTAATCTCTGATGATGTTTTTCTTTTTAAAGATAATTTAAAGATAATTTCAAATCTCATTTTAATCTCTCTCTCTCTCTCTCTCTCTCTCTCTCTTCCCCCGCATTAGATGGCGGTAGATGTGTTGGAGGGGCTTCTGGAGGAGGATGATGAAGTTGTCCAGGTAAAGTGATAACCCTCCATCCATCCATCGACAACCGCTTACCTTGCATACAGGGTTACAGCTGATAGTAACCACAACCACAGCTTCATCAGCTTTCCCTTACTGACCAAGAATGTAGTAGGGATGGTGTCCCTAGTAATATCCAGCGACTACGTAATTGTCCCTAGCAATAATTTTATCCAAAAATTAAAATATAACCACAATTGTCTGCCACGACTAGTGAATGTATTTTTTCCGCACACGGTTAAAATCTATGTTCCACAAGTTCAATGCGTTTTTAAGTTGCAGAAGATTATCTCCTCCCCTCACAGTGGTTCCGTCCCATGGCTACCTTTTTCAGACCCTCAGCAACTTAATTTCTGAAAAGCAACTAGCGATGAATGCAGTGTGTTATTCCGACCATCAGGGGGAAAGTGAGAAATATACAAAAGTCTATTATATTGTAGGCTGTAGACTTTATTCCCCTGCATGCTGCTGATAGTAATCTCAGTCAGTGTCTCTTCTGGCAGATGCACAGCGTCACTCCCTCTCTTCTTGCACTGCAGGCAGGAGTGAGAGTGAGTTACTATGGTTGGGGACACGGTTTGTTGCTCTGAAACTTCGCAATAACACAGAATGAGAACAGGGTGGTAGACAACACAGGAGGAGTTGTAGATGGGGTGGTAGATAAGCATCAGACTTTCTAATGTCCGCCCTTATTGGCCAGAGGAAAAAAAAACAAAATATCCCACCTAACACGAAATGGACTTAAACACGACAGACACAACATTAGGCTGAATGCGTGAAGTGAAACTAAAATGGCAGTTAACTGTTCCGACTATTTGACTCTGTGTTCTGGTGAATAAGTGTCATGTGTATTAATTGACAATGCACAGGATTAACTGATGTATTTTTATGTGTCCCTTTGCAGGCAAAATAATTATTAGTTTTATTTAGTAGCTGCTGCTGGGTCAGACCAACTGTAGGCAAACCTTTAATCACACCAGTGGGAAGGGGAAAGCCTCAACCTTAGCACTTAGTTACTTCTGCTGAGCCACTGTACATGTGTCACAAGGAAGGCTCTTTACACCCATACTTTACTTGCTCACAACACTTGCATGCTCGCTCACACACACAGACACACACACACACATTATGACTTAAATGACTTGAGAACTTGAATGCTTATTAGGGAGTGGCATAAATGACAGCATTTTCTGAGATTTAGTCGGAACTATGTGCTGCAAATCCCCACTGTCAGTGGCAGAGGAAGTGAAGGTGTGCCACAGAGTGTCAGACAGAAGTGCACAGCAGTATCTTGCTCTCTCTCTCTCCCTCTCTCTCCCCCACACACCCCTCAGCTGACAGATTGAGAGCAGTCATCAGGGGGCTGAACTTCTAAACTCGCTCCAGAGACACACAGCTGTGACACTTTTGATTTGAGTGGGCCTACAGCAAATTACACATGCATACCGTCATCCCCAGTTGTAATGGTCAGAAAGTGTTTTGTCAGGTCACATCGCAGTGAGGTTGCTAGAGTCATATTTATGATGTCAGAAGTGTGTGACAGACATTTTCGACTACATCACACTCCCTCTCCTGATCTCCTCTCCTCTCTCCCCCTCTTTGTCTTACTCTCTTTCTTGTTTCCTCTCTTAAGTGCAGTAGATAAGTTGTTAGCTCTCGCCTCCGTCTCCTTACTCTTGCGTATCTCAAAGTTGGAACCTTACTTATAAAATGTTAAGTCTGCACAAACAACTGAGCTTGTTCCTTGCAAATCTTGTTTCAAAGGTATTCCGTTCATTCATGATGCTTTTGTTCTTCCTTCAGCAGCACCATATGGGAACTAAGATGTGCCTTCACTTTGAAATGACAATAGTCCCAGTGATTTGATTGACAGACGTAGCGTTTATTTTATTATGTGTGCTTCTGTCTGGGGTTGTGGAAGGCTAGAGAGGGTTTTCTGAAGTTCTTAATTAGCTAACTTTCTCGTGTTTTAGTTTTGAGTGGAACTGCACAAGCCATCTTTACCACATACACAAATATTGTGCGGTGGACCATCTGTAAAGAATGGTCTAGCCTTGTTCTAGCTGTTAAGGAGGCATGGTTGTCATTTGCAAAGAAGTTAGGATTTTGCATTTATGTGACCCAATTTCACTCTTTCTCTCTTGAATATACACACACACATATTATATATATGCACAAGAACATGTTTCTTCTAGGTTCTGCATTCACATAAAAATGTTTCACTGATAACAAATGTCATACTGCTGGTTCTGCAGCATTACTACATCTTTCCAGTGCTGCTGCTGTTCTGATAAGTTTGGCTGCAGGGGGTAGCCTCCCACTCAGCATGCTGAGCTGCAATTCTGAATTCAGTGTGGCATGCCTTGATGTGTTTGTTAGCTAAATGGCTGATTTGGCAGAGGTGCAGGTCCCACTGCCTCTGCCCTCAATGAATAATGAATAAAGCTAATATTTGTATTTTGGTTCTTGAAGAACAGTGGGTGGTTGATCTGTGGCCTTAGATGAGAGGCGCACACACACCTCCAAGTTCACTGAGTTGAATATGATTGTGTTTGGAAGAGCAAGCATAGCACCGTGTATGTGATTATGTTGGAGAAAGAGAACAAGCTGATTTTGGTCTGTTTCAGCATACTAACTTACAGTTAAAGATACACCACCGCTGACTGTTTGAAGTCTGTGGGGCAATGGGATTATTTCAAAATAATGTTCTAGGTTTTTATTTATTTATGTTATTTAACATATGGTGTATACGTGATGCTCTCTTGAATTGATTGATTGGTGGCTACATATCTTGGGTCAGAATCTTGCTAAGGGTTATATGTTTGCAACAGAAGAGGCTAAATCATTATCTAATATTTGCAAATACACTGAGCTAGGAAAACAGCTGTGTGTTACAAATGAAATTTATTAGCTTTGGCAAATGCACTATGTAGTAGTAGTATATTTGTGTAGTGTAAAAGAGAGCTACTGGGGCAACATAATGAAATAAATGAAGATAATGATTAATTAAGCTCTGTTTCCCCAATCTGATCCAGCTGTTTGCATGTTCTAATAAATGAAGCTGGACTTTCAAAGCAGTGATCCTAGAGATACTTGGCTATAAGATGAACACCACAAGCCACAAAGAGCAGATTAGCTTTTTTTATTTAAACATCTGATTGGTTTTAAATGATCATATGTTGGATTAATATTATATGTATTTGCTAGTGCTATTGACAGTTATTTGTATTGTAATGTAACTCTGGTACAAAACATTTTTTTTCGTAAGATTAATGTATTTTGTACATTGTCCCTGACCAACAATTTTACATTAATGCCCGTAAATCAAAATTGGCTTAAGCTATTGTATCTAAACTAGACACATCTGTTCTTATGCTCGGCCTGAGCTTTGCTGAGCTGTCCTGGGATATTCTTTCACTAGGGGGCACTACACTTGTAAAAAGTTTATACCTCATAATTTGTTGCATGTATTCATACAAAATTCAGTTTGTATGATCTAGCGTCACTACTCAGTTGATGCATAAAATTTGGTAATGATTGCTCAAAGTGGGCATGGCTTATTACAAGAAATGTGAATTTCTACACATTTCTCATTCCAAATCTAAGAAAACCAAATCACCCGTACGTCGTAGAAAGCTGAAATTTTTTCAGCACATCCACTGATTTGTGACTGTTTGCCTCACTGCAACCTATGTTCAATTCAGAAGTTAGTCACTGTATTTTTCAGAATATGCTAAATAAATTAACATCTATATCTCAACAAGTCTATCTTCAAACACTACCAAAATCAACACAGACATTATCTAGGTGGCCACTATTAAGTTTTGCGAAGAGTTTTTAGATCGTTCAAATGGTGAGTCTGCAGTGATATTCAGTATCTTGCTGTAACTTGTTCAGTATGCATAGTATTTTCTTTTTTGCTCAGTTTTGGATCAAATGCCATCAAAAAAATAATTGACAACACACCCCAAACCAGCAAAATGATGTGTGATTTTGACTGTTGTAAGCGTTTTAAATTACTGACAAAACTATCCAGGTCTGGCACATGTGATGTCACTACCTCAACCTGTGAGAAGGTGTGTGGGAACAACGTCTCACCAGTAGCTCAGTCAGTAAGTCACCTACTCTGGAGATCTAAAGTTCAAATCCCTAGATGTCCAAGTCAGACACAATGGGGTTGTTCAGATCAGAGTGAGTCTAAGATCTCTATTTCATTTGGATCCCGTGACACTTTAATTTTCTCAGCTTAAAAGTGTTTGTGCAGCTTAAACTTAAAATCTTGGAAACACAAAATGTTGCAGGTGGGTTGAACATGTCACCCAGTAGTCAGGTACATATAAAAATCAAGTTTGCATTTCCGCAATTATCTCCAACTCCAAATTCTTTCATCACTTTAATCTCTCAAGTCGTCTGCATCTGTTCTTCTCCTCTGAAAATGTCAAATGTTGCTTTTTTCACGACTTGCTTGGATCCCGCTCATTGCTGCTTGCGGCTATATTTATATTATGTTTTAGTTATGTTTCAATAAAGTCATTATATCTTTGCTATAGAAAGATGAAAAACAAATTGGTAGTGACAGATGGTGAGACGGTCAAGTCACAGATTTGAATTCATTGTAAAGGTACAGTATGTGTTTACATTCATGCAGCATTTTTAAATGTGTACAGTATACTGTATGACAGGATAGGATCATGTTGACAGTTATTATATGAGTGATGGATAGCTTCTGTCTGTGCGATTCCATGTCATATGTGTGAAACCTTGTCAAAGAAGGATTGTGGGGTTTCATGCAGACATGCTCCGCAAGGGTAACAAATCTTTTTCCCTTGTCACAGCTCACTTACTGCAACAAAGAACACTTTCTCTCTCTCTGAATTTCTGTGCCTCATGCCCCCCCTACCCCCTCAAACCTCCTCTCTTTCTCTGTGCCGACCAGGTGTGGTATCTCTCTGGCTGGGTGTGCTACCTCCAGTTGGAAAAAGCTAAGGAGCAGCAAGAAAGAGAGGGAAGAGAAGTAACTGAGGAGGAGCTGGAGGAATGGAAGGCATTGAAGGAGGCAGCCAGATCGTACCTGACCAATGCTAAAAAGGTAATTCACGTCTAGAAAATGTCATTAAATCTGCCTACAAATGCAGTCACAGTATAGTTGTTGTGGTTCATTTATATCATTGACTAATTATTCAGTAGTGAAAGTATCTAATTTACTCAAGTAATGGAGTAACGCCTCCAAGCTAGTTCAGGCAGTAAACTCACGCTGAATATACGCGTGAAATGCCTCACATTCCACATTCATCTAACAACAGCAAAAATTTCCAGTTTTGTCCACTTTTTTATATGAACTAGTAGTCCAACAGAACTCTGGGTGCCAACTGATGCTAACAGCAACAGTGGAAATGCACGGAAGCTAGCTGCTGAGAAGCACAAGTGAAGATAAATTGTTGTAAGCCCAAAAACTAATTTAATAAAAGCAGTTAACGTAGAGCGCTTTCCACGGGTAAACGGCGTAGTTGTAAGAGCATAATCCGGGCCAACTAGGGGTGTTCTTCTACACTTCCCCGTAATTTAGCAGCTCTCCTTTGGCCAGCGGCATGTCACTCCCTTGCTCCCTGGTCCTCTCTAAACAACGCTCTGAAGCAGTCAGTGATGTCTGGACAATCTAACCGCTAATAGGCTTTTTAATAGGCAAATAGGCAAATTTCTCGCTCAAGTTGAAAAATTGTAACTCGAGCAAACTAGCAAATGTCGAGTTTAGCAGTTTGGCCTTCGCCATCTTGTTTTTTTCGAACTAGAAGTGACCATATTCTGACGTGAGGGTGTAGCTAGCTAGCTTGGTTAGTAAGTTGCATCTGTTAATTGATATTAACTGGGATGCTAATTTTCAAAAACAGGCATAAAACAAAATGTACTTGTGGGAAAAAAATTAACAGCTGATTCTTTACTGTCTTTTAGTATAACCGAACACCGAGTACGACATTTTAGGTAACCAAAATGTTGCAGTTTACTTTCATGAACTGAAAACACAGTGTGAAAGAGGTGTGAAGTTCTTTGATGAAAACATTGACAGCACTCAAAAACAAGTTCACGGCTAGCTAAATGTACAGTGGCTTGTATACAAAACACCTCTATTCTGAACAACACCGTGGGAGCAACTTGTCAATAAATAAATAGTAAAATACACGATAAAGCATACCCTGCTTTATTGTCTATTGTTCACATTTTCGAGTGGCCTTTTATTGTGGCCAACCTAAGGCACCCCTGTGCAATACCCATGCTGTCTGATCAGCAGACAGCAAAGGAGTAGTGCTCAGTAACACAGATATAGACAGATAGATGTGAACAATATTTGAGAGAAATAGGCCCTTTGTGTACCAAGAGAAAGTCTTAGATCTTTAAGTCCAGATCATGATGAATGGGGGGGGGGCGTGTTGCATTTAGAATTTTATTCAGTTTATGTTACAGTAATAATATGAGTCTTACTGAACTCTACGTTAGTACAAATTTGAGTATTAGTATTTCCATTTCAGAACAATTTACTTCTACTCCTCTACATTTATCTGACAGCTGTAATTCCTAGTTATTATGGTTATTAAATAGGTAATAGTTGGTAATGAATTATGCAAAAATGACAAATTTGACAATTTGATTTAAAAGGCAGGAATCTGAATAATTTTGAGGTTTGGACAAAAACAGGACATTTGAAACATTAGTTGCAGACCTGCATAAAGTAGTTTAGAATTATATTGTCCCATCACAATGCAATTTTCGAATTGGTAGGTGTGTTCAAATTCAGTAAACTGTAAGCAACTGACCAAAACAAATCGATGGGCAGCCATTATCTTGGAGAAATCACAAATTATTCATTTCAATGCAAATTCAAATGGTCAATGTAGTCTCCATTTTTGCTTTTTTTATACTGGGGCAGGGCTCTCATTTGGAACCCACCAATGGGTACTACTTGGAGTATTTAGTGTGGTATTGGTAGTTTTACTCAAGAACAAGATCTGAATACTTTTTCCAACATCGTGCATAGATACAAATAAGTACAATGTCGAAGTTGCAGACAAATCAATTTTTGTTGTCATCAACAACTCACATGTGTGTTTGATCAATACCAGGTGCTATCTTGGTGCTAGTATAATTTCACTTTGAACAAAAGGTGTATTGTTTCATCAGTCCCTACTGTGCGGGACAGATGAAACATAGGGGAGGGACGGAAGAAACACAACAATATACATTTAAATAGTTTAAGTTATTCTTGTTTTTATTTAGAATGGTTGACAGTGTTCTTCTTAATACATAATTGCAAACTTATTATGTCTTTTTTCTTATTAAAAATAATATAATTATAACTTAGCTTGCTAACTACAATATCCAGCAGTTTTAATGCGCATTTGGATTAGATATCGGCTGCCCTTTTTATGTACATCCACAGCCTGTTTTCTTTGTCTACTGTGAAGACCCTATAATTTGATTGTAAGTATCCTGGTGATGTACCCTGCAGCCTATTGGACTCTGCCCCCCTCCTGTCATATCTACATAAGGCTTCTAAACTGTAATACTTTGACATTTAAAACTTCAGGATGTGTTAAGTACTAACTAATCAGTGATCATGACCGTGGCACATGAAACAGTAAATGCAACTCGTCTTTAAAAAAAAAAGAAGATTGCTTGAGTAAATTTACTTTCAGCGATTGAAAACAGCTTCTTTTGTATAAATCGGTGAAAGTGTGAGGTATCCACCTGATTTTTTTTGTGGTTCTGGTAAGTACTGTATACTGTATGTGCTGAGGTAGATTGGCGCATCTGACTTGAATTGGGCGCAGAGAAAATTGCTGTTTTATTTATCTAGCTTTTCAAACGTCCCGGCTCGCCCCAACATGTAGGACTGTGAACGTGAGAGGATCCCAACTAAGCGCCATTGTTGCCACAGAAGTTTCTTTTTATTACAATCTCAATAATGTTTAAATACACCCCTGTCTTTCTCCCATTCCCCCCTCAGACACACACATACACAGTCGGAGCGATGTGTCTCATTCATTCTGTCATTCTGTCAGGGAGCAATGCCTCTATGGAGCTGTGATTCATGTTAGTCTAAAATCCAATAGGCTTGTAAATCAGATAACACAGACTGCGGGATGGCAGGCCCCACCTATGATTTTTTCCCCCCCTTCTCTTTACCTCTCTCTCCTTTTCACCTCCCCACTCAACTCCCCACCCTCTCTCCTCCTCTCCCATCCTATCGTGTTCCTCTACAGATGAGTAGGGGCAGCAGAGTGGCAATATATTGATATCTGTCTCTCTGGCCAGCAGTGTGGTGACAGGCCTGTCTAACTAGCATCCACTGGGGATGTCCACGGCTGCGACAGGAGCGAGGTGGGCTTTGAGCTGCCAAGAGGGAGAACTGAAAAAAATTCTGGGGAGGAAAAGAAAGGCACTTGGGAGCATATAGATTTGAGCTGCCAGGTTTTTGGCGAGTTAATAAAGAAAAGAAAAACAAATTGAAAAAAAATGGAATTGGAAAAATAGGGAGAATTAAGTACCTCTGCACAGAGGGAAAGAATGCAAAGGAATAAAAAGGTGAAAAACGGTGAAAGATTGGGTGAGCTGTCAGAGCGTGACAAGTAAACAGCATAGCAGTTTCTTTGTAGAGTGAGTGAAGCAACAGGAACAGCATAATGTGGTAAGGTAAATGCACGGAGACCTTGAAAAGGTGAGGTGGAATGTGGAGAGAAAATAGCCCCCTTTTGTGGTGCACTTAATTCCTCAGCTAGGCACTTCTGCTCACATTTGTGCGCACTTCTATTTTGTGTAGTCGAGAATATCCCTTGTTTATATCAGAGCTTTGTTTCTGAGCATCACTGTGAGTGTTAATTATTAACGATGAGTCAGTCTGCTAGTTAAAATGGGCTCCAACATGGAAATGAGGCCTCAAAGCCCAACGGCTTGTTTTGGCGCCAGTCCACTTCTCTGCATACTTTATGACTTTGCTGTGTGTGCATGTGCGTGTCCATGTGTGTGTGATGTGAGACAGTGAGAGAAAGTATGCGTAGGCGCACCTTGTGTGGATGCATATATATAATTGGTAAGTTGTGTGTGCCAACTTGCATATCTAATTATTTGTTAAGAAATGTCTTCATTATTCATTTCTTCTGTGATCGATACACGTGCACGTTCACACACACAAACTGCATTCACCTAAGGTGCTCTAAAAAGGAGTGATAGGGAAGAATGGATGGCTTGAGAGGACAAGAAAGATGTGTAGAAGAGGTGCAGAGGGTGAGCAAGAGTAAGAGAATGAAAGGGGAGGTAGGGAAGGAAACAGATTGGATATGGGATGGGGGTGTGGGTGTGTGGTTGTGTGGGTGCAGGGGGTGTAGCTGGTGAATAGTGGCGAGGGTAAAATCAATAGTAAACCGGACGTGAAATGGAATTTGAGTCTCAGCCAGATAGGGTGCGATTGAAGAAGGATCTGCAGTGTGTGCACAGAGGACAATGCTATATATATGTGTGTGTCTGCATGTGCACAGAGGCAGCTAGGGCAAACGGAGGTCAAAAGCTTTACTATTTGATGTGGCTGAAAGGGTATCTCATGAGCAGGTATGTGGTTGTGGGTATGGTTGGACCAAGGCCTGCTTGTCATGTCATTTTGACTGGATGACTGAAATGTTAAGGTGTGTGCATGCGCGTGTCTGTGCGTGCGTGAGTTTGTGGTCAGCCCTCTTCCAGCGACATGACCTGTTCACACTCATGAAGGTCTAATCTCAGCCAGTGTCACACGCTTACCAGCGAAGAAGTACGTGTGTTTGTAGGATAGAGTGAGACAGAAGTTAAGAGGCAGACATATTGAAACAATTCATCTAATTATTGCTCTGTTACTAATGTGGAGTTGTACAGTAGAAGGGCTCTGTTTGGTCCAGAAAAAGGATGGGCAGAGCAGGATTGAGGATACAGAGGGAAGTTTAGAGGAGGGCAAAGATTCTGGCACTATTCTGCCAAAACGGTAGACGTGTGTGTGCACATGCAAGCTCGAGTATGAGGCAGTATGAAGAGGTATCTATCTCCTTGACAGAAAGGTCATTTGGTAAGAGTGTAGGAGTGTGAATGAAAGAAAGCCAAAGACAAAGTGCACAAGGGGAAAATGGTCAGAAGACAAGCCAGGAGAATGAAGGCATTAGGAAATGCAATGAAAGAAGAGGTGCAATGAAAAGGGAAGTTAAGCATAGATGGGGAATAGAAGGTGAACAATGATGGAATGATTAGGCTTTCACCACATAATCAGCCTGTCTTTATTCTGCCATGAGTTGTAGAAAAAGGTTTCTACCAAGAAATGAGGGGAAAAGAATACTTTTTTCTGGTAAGGGTAAATTAGTGCTTTATTATTCCATTTTTCCCGACAGCATAGTGAACAAAAGATAAGCACTTACAGATAATCTGTCCTAGACCAAACTGTAGATGTGTCCAATGAAATTAAGTAAGAAAAGAGATAGAAATTAATTTCAAGGTAGGTTTATTTATCATTATACAACACAAGGTTCTTTAATAAAAAGAAAGTTTGTAGTCCCTTTATGCTACACACACACAAAAATAATTAACAGATAATTAAATGTATATTTAAATATGGTAACATATAAATTAAACTAAATATACAGCTTATATGCATATACATGCACATATACCAGAGGAAACTTAAGAAGACCAAAAACCCGTGCCAAGTTGTTGTCAGCTTTTACACAAAAAGCATCCTGACTGAAGACATCACTATAACTGGCATGAGATGTGTACGGCCCAGGACCAGAGGGCCCTGCAACGGGTGATTAAAACTGCTCAGAAGATCATTGGTACCCATCTCCCGCATCAGTGATATCAGTGAGGTGAGGTGAGGTGCCTGTGCAGAGCCCAAAGGATACTGAAGGAAGGTACTCACCCAGCCACAGCCTGTTCACCCTGCTGCTTTCCTCGCCCACAAAAACTCATGAACCCACATACGGCGAGTCCGTCCTCTCTCTCTACCTACTTCAGCCTTCTCTTCATACGGAGCGAGGGCCAGAGCAAGTACTCTACTCTCTGTTAACATTTTTACATCCAGTAAAGTTAGGTAAAATTACTTGCAACATCACTTCCACAGTTTTTATGTGTCATAGCAACCAAAAGCAGTTGGACAAAATGCTGTGCTTCAAAACCGCCCGCTAGCTTTCAGAAGAGCAGCTGGCATTTTCAGCTGGCAAAAAAACGCTTAGGTGGAGACAGCCCTTAAGCCCTTAGGGCCCATGTCCACCAAAGTATTTTTTTCTGATGCCAGCGTCTTTTTTTCAATTCCATGCAATGTGAGTGCCGCGTTTTTACACCCTGATAAAAACACCAGCAACGTGATGAGGTGCTGAGCTGCGCCTCCAAAGCGCACCCTAGCACTCCTACCTAGGGGTTTTCAGAAAAGCAGCTGGTATTTTCAGCTGGCTAAAAACGCTCTGGTGGACAAGGCTCAAATTCATCCTCAACGCTGCTCCATTGATTATAGTTTATTTCTGTTTACCATTTTTAGAATTGCTTTCATATTAATTTATATTGTCTACTACATAGCAGAAGGGAGTTACAAACTCAATTTCACTCACAAAATAACTAAACCATTAGACCTTTGAGAAACAGTGTCCACTCAATTTGACTGCGTTTGAGCACCAAGCATCATTGATGTAAAACATCATGCGCTCTGACAGCTAAACAGGTCTCTGTAATAATGTGGACATAACAGTCTCTGATTTCTGTTGCTTGGCCAACCAATTTTGTTCAGACTAGAACTTTACGAGCAGCCTTAAGTCCAATCTGGGCCTGTATGGCTCCAATCCCAGCTCTCTTTCTTCTGCACTGGGTGATTACTGCACCCGCTGTGGTGCCTGGTCCGGTTGATCGGGCTCAGTGGATCATCTAAGGTCTGCTGCTTTTTAATCCAAAACCCCAGATTCCTTTTCCAATGACTGTATTTCTGTCATATGTAAAACGTGTTACAGCAAAATAGCCAGAAAACAAAAGTATAGTGAAGTACTTTTTTATAGTTGTAGTAGTTGTACTTTTTCAAAATTAAATCTGTAGTGCAGGTGGCAGTATAATGTCAATAAACAGAGTGAGACCTCATTCACCTTGAGAAGCACTTACGCTCTATTGTGTACCCGAACTGAAGCGAACATGGCTAGAAACTTGGAGCTCAAAGAAGAATCACATTTCAAGAATAAAGTTTCAAATTGGGTTACAAAATTTCTCAAGGTTTGCCAGTTCCCAGGTGAACATCATTTTAGCAAAGGGCATTACATTTAACAATATGCTTTAGTGAGCAGTGAGACAGTAAAGCATACATTGCTACTGCATTGTGTGTCCACTCAATACTTGGAGTTATTTTGACCCTGGTATCTTCTATTATACTAACTGTACCTCACTGCCAGTGGCTGTATGTCCAGTGTGAAGAACAGTAAGGAATTAAAATTTATAACATTCCTTTATCATTTCAACAACATCCCATGTGAGTATACACAAGACAAAACCCATGCTAACAGCTCTGTGAGGCTGTACTGGGCATTGAGCTAAATGCTAATGTTTGCATACTCACAATGCTAACATGCTGTTGTTTAGCAGGTTTATAATTTACCATGTTCACCATCTGAGTTTAGTATGTGAGCATGCCACCATTTGCTAATTAGTACTAAACACAAAGTATGGCTGGGGCCGTTGGGAACTTGTTGAGATACTTTAGTCTGGAATAATGAAGTGGTGGACCGACTTCCTGACAAATAGACATTGCCACTGCAAGTGCCATGGCTCCAGCTTGGCTAAAAAGAATAGTGGGTAAAATGTGAGAACAGATGAGTCCATGTACTGCTGCATGTGTTAACTGCATATGTTGTGTGTGCTGGTGGTCAAGTGTGCTTTGGGCTGTGACTTGGGGCTTGAAAGTAGAGCAAAGTGGACCATGAAAAAGTTATACGATTACATACACTCACACAACACTCTCCCTCCCTCTCTAGGCAGCTCTCTGGGCCGTGAAAGTGAGAAGAGAAAACATAGGCTGTTGTAAATGAGAAATGCCTGTGTTTTTTGCGACGGCGTTGCTGATCTCAGCAGCGTTCGGTGCAGAATGTGTAAAGAATAGCTCTTGTTTGTGTAGCTATAGCTGAAAGCATCACAATGAATAATCACAACCTATCCAGCA
This sequence comes from Lepomis gibbosus, assembly GCA_029875015.1. Taxonomy (NCBI): domain Eukaryota; kingdom Metazoa; phylum Chordata; class Actinopteri; order Centrarchiformes; family Centrarchidae; genus Lepomis; species Lepomis gibbosus. The sequence continues at coordinate 24,264 of JAPMOB010228823.1, read as the reverse complement.
GACACACTACACTATTGATTTGTAGGAAATATCACCACATATAAATACAATTTCCAAATAGGATTCAGCATTGTACAACATACAAATTTTTTGCACACATTCGCTGTATTTCTTAGATTGTTTTTCTTATGCAACTCATATGAAAGACACCCTCTACCTCTCACCCAAGGCAGTAATGTGCAATTATTCTGGGTATTGAGCAGCGTATCATAAAGCAAACCTGACTTTTATTCAGAGTGTTTGTTGCAGATAAACATCTCCAGGCATTTCAGAGCGACAGAATGAAAATCAGTTGGGGTGGGTTTGTATGTATGTGTGGTGCTGTGGAGAGGCCGAGAGGGTCAGCTCTCCCCTGGCATCAGACCCGGTGCCTGGACCTGGGTCACGCTCCACATCCCTGGAGCTCCAACCTGCAGAGACAGCATCCACTTAAATACATACACACACACACACACACACTGCACATTCTTACACTCTAAATGAGTTCCCATGGGACTGCGTGTCTCCTGTCAGGACCTGCTGTTGCTTAGAGACTGGTCCTGGGGCAAAGTAGTCACACACACACTTCTTCACTTTCTTGGCCTCGTTACACTTTTAGTAAGAATAATGGCACTCAGCTGCTTATTGTCCATGAGCTCAAGTGACTGTGTGTGTGTGTGTGTGTGTGTGTGTGGTAGACGAGATAGAATACTATTCCTAGATCGTATATACCATTCCCCACTCACCCTGTTTTTCTCTCTAGTTTTGTTTCTGGAAAGAAAAGCATAAATACAAATTGCTGTATCAGTTCCCACATAACACAGTGTTATGCTTGCTGTCCTTAGTGGTAGCGCCAGTAGTTTTATCACCCGACTCCACTTTGAGTTCAGTAATTATACACAAGCAGGGTATTTTTACAGAGATAACTCTGCTGCCTGCTTTGAGAACAGGACTTTTTTATCTTGCTCTTTCACGGCATATTTCACTGAGATAACAGCTTTGATTATGTGTGTGTTCGTGCACATGTACGCCACATAACCATATGTGCTTCAGGATACATTTCTCTGTGCGTGCGTACGCATGCGTGTTGTAACAGCAAGAGGAAGATAAATGGTCTTTTTGTCTCCTGTGCGGCTGAACGGTATATCAAATGTGCTGATTTGCCAAATGAAAGACAAAAACTGTTTACCAGCGTTTTGCGATCCGTGACTGCCTTGCTGACAGAATGCAGCTGATATTGGATATTTCAGGCGGCCTAACCAGCACTTAGAGACTTAAAACCTCAGGGCTGCTTACTTTTCCTCAACTCCGAGCTGCTGCTTACTGATGTTGTAGTGATGCACAGTTATCTTCAACGACACAACGGAAGAGCTTCTGTTACGAACTTTTCAGTCACCACATCTCATGTAATGTCTCCGCAGTATGATTTTTGCACTTGTTCAGTCTCAACATTTCTGCTGTATAACCTACTTTCTATTTAAAATTTCCATTTTCACTGTCTACTTACTGACCCATTACACACTTGCATCATCATTTTTTGTCTCTTTTTTTTTTTCTCTCCCTCTTCCCCAGCTGTACAGTAAGCTGCGATGTGATGACCAGCCGATGTTGGAGCACGTGGAGCAGCTGTTAGGTGAGCTGGGAGGAGAGATGGAGGGAGAAGAGGTAGACCCAGTCTTGGATGAAGACTATGAACCCTGTAGTGATGAGGAGGAGGAGGCGGAGAACAATGCAGAGGCACCCATGGAACACTGACCCACAGTCCTTTGCTTGTACTATATGATTTCATTTTTGCCTATCATACTTCTCTCTAGTTTAAATGTTCTGGTGCGCTCTCTAAAGTGCCTTTTTTTAATTGATTATCCTTTCACACCCATTTATCAAAGATAAAATTTGAATACAAGTGAGATGCACAAGAAGAGTGGCATTAAAAGCTGCAGTCTGCTCAGTCTCTTTTAGTCAGTTGTTTAATGCTTTTGGTGAAATAAATGCATACTTGAATAATGCTTCCCTTAATCTCCTTGACAGATGTTGATGAAAGAAATTAGTTTTAGAGCTTTACTTCTAACCGGCAGCCAAAACAAAACACCTTTGAATGCTTTTACCTCTTATATACACCCACGCATTGGTTTCTCAAATGTTACAAAAATGCACAAAAGCTGCACATTAATTACTTCAGCTCTTCCTCAATACAACAGCAGCAGTTTCCAACTCTGACTGGGGTGTAAGCATTATTAGAAAACTATGTCTGCCAGCAAACAGTTAATCCTATCTTTACATGTAACGGTTCTAATATTCCAAGTTTATGTGCAATTCTTGAATCTTTATGCCATTCAGTTTACTCTCCTGCTTTGGATTTTCCCCTTTTTTGTTAACTTATTGGATTCAACAAGACAAGACACAATAGAGAGAATTTGACATGAACTTATGCAGCATGTGTTTCTCTCTCTCTCTGCTAGAAAGTTCAAAGTGGCTGGCACAAAGCCTTTCAGAAAGGAGAAACGGGCAACTCTGACTTCTTTTTCTATACTAGTTTTCACATTGCAGCCTTTTAAAATTCTCAGGCAGGGTTATGTAGTGTAATGGCATGGCTTAGTCGAATGGCATACAATAATGGGCCGATGCTTTTCATTTTCCTTTATATGTTGTATGCAATAGAGGGGTGAAGGTGAAGAGGCAGTCTTTGTATACCTGAGTGGTAGACTGTTACACATTCAGCTACTTAGTGTTCCAAAAAAAATTATGAGATTTGAATATTTTTTTGTGAACAAACAGCAAAAAAACTCCATCGTGACAATATTGGATAGATTTTTCCACATTAAAGCCCTTAATATCTCAAAAATCTGCACATACAGTCCATCCATATGTATCTTGGTTTTGGTTCCTGCTTTTTGTCTCATACATAATACCATTTTAAAATGCCATTTGCACATTAGTTTTAATGCGGCTGTAAAATATATTGGACAGTTGTGACTTTTTTCAAGCCTTGATATATTTTTGGTGCATATCAGTCAGTTTTTGTCATAAACTGACATTTACCTTGTAGTAAAGGGACTGTTGCATGTGATGTGCATGCTGTAACACACATCCACAGTGTATTTGTCCATGCCCAATGCCTGTTTCCAAACACAATACACCACAGGCATTCACTGCTGCGCGACCCCTTTGAAGAATTTCATAACCGGTAAATAGGAACGTTATCTGAGATCCTGCTCTTGATAGTGAACCAGCTGCAAGCTGAGAAGCCTGTTTGTGAATAAAGGAGTTCAGATACCATGATCTGATTGTGCGTGTTTGTGTTTAAGGAGCGTAAAATAAAGCCCAGGAGTTACCAATGTGATCATGTGTATGTGTGTGTGTGTCTGCGCGTATATGCTGCAGATATTGATAGCTTAATGTGATATAATGTGTTGTTATTTGTGGACTGGGCTTTTGCTCTGCGATGTTCAGTTTATGATGATGCACTAGGAGTATAGGCCTCCAGGACTGACTACCTGAAGCAATCCTGTCATCTAGCATTTGGCTTTATAATTAAAATGGGTTCTTGTATGTATGTGTGTTTGTACATTTTTGGGTGTTTGTGTGTATGTGTTACCGCATGTGTCCATGCGGCTCATCTGCAGTGCTGTGTGATTAATGACTCCAGGGGTGAGTGAACATCAGCGGTCAGCCCTTTCTGGTTATTCTCAGCTGACCTAGTGTGAGCGGGTCATAGTGGACACAAAGCCTCAGGTGATCTCAAAATCCTTGGCTTTTCTCTCACCTGTACGTCAGCCTCAGCACTGCGGGAATATTTTCACTTGCTGAGAGCGGGGAGTGCAGTTTCTACACAAGGACACACATTCAATCACTGGGAAAGGACACTCACTGTTTACTCGCATTCTTTCCCGCTCTATGCTGAAAATCTCCCTCTGAAAGGCCAAAATGGCTCTCTGAGAGGCCAAAGCAGAGAAATAATCAGACATGGATAAAAACATTGCCACAAAACAGATCGATATAGTTTGATCTTTCATGTTTTCATGTTTCAAATGCCCGTGAATTAACAAATAAAAAGAATTCATGACAATGTACGCATGGTTAATGCCTGAGCTGCATTCATACATTGAGCAGATTTGTCTTTTTTTTTTACCTGGATGTCAAGCTATCTTTGGAGTCCCTAGCAGCATGTGTTCGGTCTCCAGGGAAACCAACCCATAATTAGTATTTGTGTGCGCGTGCGTGTGCCTGTATGTGTTTTTTAATAATCGACAGTAATGAGATGAGCGGAGGGGAGAATAATCCTGGCTTAACAGCTTAAAAATGCATGTGTCGTCATAACAACATCCTGATTGGGACTTAATCATTGAAATACAGACACACAAACACTCAGTAACCATAAATACACACACACATCAAGCACCAATTGCCTATGCATCAGATAGCTCAATGTTACTAGCTGTGTGTGTGTGTGTGCTGTTTATTCTCTACTTCTACTATGCGTGTATCGTTGACTTAATTAGAGAGTTAAGCAGGGTGCTCCTCTGAAGGGATTAAGGGGGAAATTATCAGAATCTGGAGTCTTAAAGCTGAAACCAGTTAAACGGAAACAGGAGGAGGGAGATCAGGGCTCAGAGGAGAAAGGAGTTTGAGAGGCAATTCTACTGTTTATACACACATTCACATGTTCATTTGTGTAAATTGCTCTCTTGAAGTCACGCTCAAGCACTTAAATTTGCTTCAAGGTGTACAAGCAATTCTTTCAACCTCTCAAAGCCACTATTTCAATGTTTTTGAACCATGGACACCCTGCGTTTGGATCCAGGAGAGGTTTCATGGATATCCTATGATACTACTGTAAGTGACAGAAACTCAGACAAGCAGTACAAAGAAGACCAAGGACAAAATCGACTCCCCTGATTTGAGGATTGACAGATAGGAACTGCATGTCACTCATCTATATCTCTTTCTTTGTGCTGTGGCCGTGCATTCAAACTGCAAATTAACGACATAATGGGAGTGATGGTTATCTGACCCAAGGGTTTTCCTGACAGCAACTGTGAGAAGCTGTGAATCAACCGACCTTTATCCTCTGCAGAGAAACCATTTCCTCTATTGGATGGATTTCCTGGGTAATGGATGCAGTGGGAAAAGCTCTGCAGCTGATGGATTGACACAAAGGGTTAATATAATACTAACAGCTTTGCAGGGCTTAATATTATCATTAAAAGGTGATATGGTTTGTCAGTGGTTACTGGGAAAATGTGTGTTTTTCCTCAAATTAATATGGCAAAAGGTCAGCATCCATTATGATTAATTTTATTGTTTTAAATTAAATATTTATATGGAAAAGTTTCTCTGAGAAGTGTTGTTTTTCTTTTCATTATATTCTGCAGAAACTCATTACATCTCATAATTAACTCTCAGACAAGTCTCCTTCATCATTGATCTGTGTTTTTGGTCAATACGGCTATTTTAGACTATCCTGCTGCTTCTATTGTCTGAGGATTGAATGTGTTCATGCATCTCTGCATGAACACAGTATGTGTGTGTGTGTGTGTGTGTGTGTGTTGTTTTTGTTTTGTGTGTGCGTGCATAGTAATCTTTGGTGGGAACATCTGTCTCTCAGAGATAACATAACCGGGGAATTAGCCATGCTGTCTTACAACAGAGCATCACATCTCACTATTACAGCCTCCTAAATTATACCCTATTACACCTCTATGTGTGTGTGTACAGAGGAGTGTAAGCAATGTGCTGACAGTGTCATGTCCTTGGGCGACTGTGCCAAGTTTAAGAGTATCAGGGAGCCCACTACCTCCTCTAAGCCCAGTTATTTCTAAATAATACAAGTCCTACACAAACAAGTCCCTCCACAATGAGAGAGACAGGCATACAGCAAATGAATTAAATAAAACAGAAAATAGGCTGGCGTTTTATAGGATAAAGGTGCCTTTTCTGGTTCAGAACCATACGCAGTAATATATCTTTTTGATGTTAAATCTCTGAACAGCCTGAAGCCACTTAGCATTCTATTCATTGCAGCATCAACAGCGTTTTTTGACGCTTCAGTGGTGACAGATTACTCTTTGAACTCTACCTTTATGGGAGTTCAAAAGCTCACAGAAGTTAACAAAGTGATGCATCAACCCAAAATCATCAGAAATGCAGAATGCTATGTGATCAAACGATATTACTAAGACGACAACCGACTGTTTAACTGATGGAAACACATTTCTATTCAGTTTCTAGTACACACTAACTAGCATTTCAATCCTTTTTAACTTTATTTTCATGGGTAGGCCTAACTTTTGAATGTCATTCTGTGGCTCAGTAGAACAGTTACAATATTATCCCTGCCGTTAGTATAACTACTTTTCCTAACAGGCACAGAGATTCAGTAAAAGGATGTAAATTGGAGCGGAACTGCCTGGTACTGTATGTCACACTCTGCCACGACTCAAGAAAACTTTTAATGAATGTCACTGTGAGAGAAAATGTATGGGAAGTGCCTTCTCTGTGTAATAGTTTTGCAAAGCACATTGTGCTGTGAAAGTCTGTGCTGTACAACAGGGTTCGAACACGTGAAAGATGTAGACTCTGAATAGGGGGGTAATATGGTGCCTTTTCTTCCGCAGTCACAGAACAGCCAGTGGAGCTGAATGCAGCCCCACTGACCTGGTTGAATCAAAGAGAATGGTGGGAGGTGAGACCACAAAAAATGAGAGAAAGGGAGAGAATAAGACATAAGAAGTGTCTCATTTATACAGCATTGCTATTTGGGTCAATGGATCGCTTCAGTAGCCGTGAGGGGCCCTTTTTGCTCAATGCAATCTATACCCACAATCTAACAATCAAATGCGGTGCGAGTGGAGGTGATCCTGCCCCTGCACTGAGCTCTCTGACTGCTGGTGTGTTTGACTGAGTGCCAGCTTTAGTTTTTATACCTCATTAATTCTCAGGAGCGATTGACTTGAAGAAACCGCTTCTTCACGATCATAAATCAACTCACACTCCTGCGTGCGCACACAAGAAGGCCTACACGCGCACACAACAGCAAAACATGAACACACCAGGGGGTGAATCTCAGGGCTTTGGTAATGATTTAATCAGTCACTGACAGGAAGTACAGTGATATTGTGATTACTAATTTCCACATGACCCCTGGGTGGATAACAGTGTGTGTAGGATAAAATTTTGCCTTACAATGAAGTTAAGGTCCTATATCCCATTATCTATAATGCATAGAAAGCAGAGAGGACAAGGAGGGAAAATTGGAGTGAATTGATTTTGTTTCTTCTCCCTGATTATCAATATAAGAGGACTGAGAAGTTGCAGTTCATTTGAGTATCTCTAAATTAAACTCTGGGATAAGAACAGAGTAGTATGGTGTGTGTGTGTGTGTGTGTGTGTGTGTGTGTGTGTGTGTCAGAGAGAGGGAGAGGTAGAGATGGAGAGGTTTGATGCTGTAACAGCTGCTAATTATTGCTGCTCTATATTTCACACAGTCTGTTTGATCTCCAGTCCTGTGGAGAAAGATAGGGATTCTCTGTCTCTGTTTCTCACAAACTCACACACTTATATATATATACAGACACACATACACACACACAAGCTCAAGGGTCAGGAGGAGGAGATAGAGGAATTGTGCTCTAATTACTGAATCTCTGCAGGGGTTGACTTATATTTCTAGCCAACACCTCAGGACTGGGAGTGTACATTTTGTGTCTTGTTTTTGTGTCTGTATTTATGTCACCCCTTGCTGGAGCCCTCCCCGTGTGCTGGGCTGTGTTCACTGATATCATGGAGGGCAAATCAATCCAATCTCTCAAAGCACTCTGGGTAGTCAAAGTCTGTAGACCATCTGGATGCCGCTCTGTTCTGTTCTCTGTTCTGCTCCCTGAGAGCCGGCCGCTGCAGCGATCAACTGTTTGGCAAGCAGCTTTAATACATCCGTGCCTTCACCAATCACCAGACATGGATGCATAGCAACAGTTACTAACCACCATAACCTTTGGCAAGACATGCAAGTAAGAAGCTCATCGATGTTTCATTAATTTTGCAAGAAGTTGTTGTTTTTTACTTCATGTATGATATTCAAGCACAACATACACAGAACTGCCTGGTGCAGATTAACTGAGTGGATATTTTTTGGCTTTGGGCATCCACAGTACAGTGAACCAATGGTTGAAATGGACAAAATGTGGTCAAAGAATGCTTCTTTGGACTAAATGATCTGTGTGTTAGCAATAAAAATGCCGAATAGCACACTGTTTTACAAACAAACATGGTACATTTTGAAGGGAATCATCTAACTCTATGACTGACACAAAAACATTCTGATTGTTAGTTTTATTAAATAAATTGCTACACCTGGTAGATAAATATATTAAAGGTTATTACTTGGGCCATTACCTTTTCTTCAGATCCTGTGGGATGGTGGTTTTCAACCTGGGGTCAGCAAATTCACAAGTGGAGATGAATCATGAGTGAGATGATTACGAGTGCTACAAAAACTTTTCTCAAATCTTTGCTTTTTTATGAAACACTGTAATTCACCTTCTCTGGCATGTAAAACTTATTCCAATATATTATGAGGGGAAAAATCTCTTGACATGCTCACATTTCATAGACATGCACCCTGTGACAAGGGGTTACAAGTAGACATTGCTTCAAATTAAAGGGGTCACAGGTAAACACAAGTATGATCTTTTAAAAGACTCTAAGGAATTCTGGGTCTCGATTTGAGAAGCAGTAAACCACAAAATATTAATTCTTTATGTGGAATGTGTTGCACCATGTTGCACGATAAACACGAATCAGACAGAATGAGAAAAAGCATTAAAGCCTGTTTATTTTCACCCAAGTTTTAATTTAACAGATTCATTCATTGCTGTCTCAACAACTGTTTTGTTAAGTGCCTTGTGGAAATGAAATAGAAATGGAAATTATCTCATGTTAAATATGAATATGAATAGTTCTTTAAGTGTTTGTATGACTGAAGCCATTGACTGAGGAATAAGTACTGTACTACTCGTCAAGGTTAAATTCACCTTTTATTTTTATTGTTTTCAATGATTCTAATTTTATCACTCACTGTCAGAATATTTACACTATAGAGACAAAACAAGTCTTTACACATGTCAGATATGAAAAGCAGTTCTCCTTGCTACTGTGTATGTGTGCGTGTGAATTACCTCTATATTACACACACAAATACAGTATCCACCAAGGTTAAAATGACTGTGCTATGCCACCCTCAGTTCCTGGAACGTTATTTATGTTTGTTGAAAGCCACACTCTAACTCAGATAACCTGTATGAAATGGAGATAAGGGGAGAGTATTATCACTTTCTCTTGCACCACTGTCGCTGGCATGAAGGATACTTCAAAAGGCAGCTGGTCTGTCTGTGGTTCAGAAGGAAAGAGAGAGGATGACACAAGCCCAGCTTGTCTTTGAATCGCAGGTGCACCTTTCCCTTTATTCTGGGCCTGAATGAGGAATGATGGGAAAAGCAAAGGATCAAAGTCTGTTTCTCTCTGTCTGCTGCAACACAGCAGAGGCTAGATGGAGAAACGCATTTTCATTTGAAAACAGTCAGTAGTTGGGCTGTTTGCGTGTATCCATGCGTGTGTGTGTGTGTGTGGATGTGTGGATGTGTGTGTGAAGGCATATGTGAATAAAAGTTGGAGTTGGTGCTGGTAAAAGCACTGACACATCCCCATTTCAAATAACAGGCTTTTGTCCAAACCTAATACCCCCCTCCACCCCCCAACAGTCTCTGTTGCCAAAGAAGATTAATAATCATGGCAGCCACTCTGTGAAAATCACAATGCCTTCTGTTGAAACCTCACTGGCCATGCTCTGTCCATGAAAGACTGTGGGTTGAAGTGTTGCAGTGCTACTGGAGAGAGCGAAGCGAGTGGGGCCGCGTGAAAAGCAGGGGACTGGGGAAAGAGAGGGATGGGATGGTGGGACAGCAGGATGGAGGGAAACAGGGAGGATATCGAGAAGGGAGAGAGGTGTAGGTGGTGAGGAATGGAAGGGTGGAGAGGGGGCAGGGGGTGAGGGAGCTGAGCTGGGTGGATGGCAGGAGAAGGGGATGAGGTGGACGAGGATGAGGAGGAGGGCATGGAGAGGGCCGTGTGCTGTAAAATGATATGATGGAGGCTGGAGAGAGTGCTTGATGGTGGAAGAGTGGTTAGGTTGGGGACTCCCAGAGCCATGGGTTGAGAAAAGTTCTCTTGTGGGGTCACATGTGGAAGTGGGAGACTGACCTGGAGGGCGTGCTGTGCTTGTGTTTGCATCGTGTCTGTGGGAATTGACTGGGCTTGAGGCTGTGGATTATGCAAAGGTGCAGGTGTGTATTGTTCCTCTGAAGTTCTACCATTCTCTGTCTGTGCCGTATGTGTGTAGTTGGTCTCTGTGTGTGTATCTGCACTCTCTTGTGCCTGTTCCAGGACTTTCTGCATGTGCTCTCTCGCCTGCTCTTGCAGGAGGCGATATTTGTCCATCTCCTCAGCAGTAAAGCTGATTGACGGAGCTGTCTCTCCACCTGTCTGTTTGTCATTGGTCCTAATCTGCGACCGGCAGAGATTTGGCGTGCTGCTGGGGTTTGACTCAACCATGTCCAGAGGACATTTTTGACTGTTGATGACAGTTCCTGGATGCAGTCCACTGCCTTTAGCCTCCTCTTCCTCCTCTCCCTCCTTCTCTTGACTCTTCTCCAGCAGCCCTTTTTTCCTCCTAGCCTTTCTCTGGATAGCAGGTAGTTTCCCTATGAGAGGGAGAAGCAACACCCTGCCTGTTTTCAGTGGCAGAGCCTTATTGGATGATAGTCCTGGAAGAGTTGTGTCTGACCTGCTTGTTGTAACAGGGGTAGAGGGTCCAGGGCCAAAGTCAGACTGTGAATAGTGCTCATTTAGCTGAGAAGGACTTGAGTCACAACGTTGCGTGTTGAGGCCTGGGACTGTAGAACCTAAAGAGGATTTGTGGGGTGAGGAATGGGAAAATGAGCTAGGGGTAAGGCTAGATGAAGTGGATGTGGAGCTGCACTGCTTCTTTGCCTCCTGAGGGGCCTTGGATGAATGTCCTGGAGCTCCTGAGGACGTCTTACAGGAGCCAACTGTCAACCTATCTGCTATGACTCCCGAGCAGGTACTGCTCCTGCTCCAGTTCCAGCTTAGCTCAGACATGCAGGAGCTGCTGCAGGGGCTGCAGGAGCGTGGGCTGTGGCATCTGCTGGCCTGTGTGTTGATCACACTCTGGGAGCTGTATGTCTGCCCACTTGTCCACCACTCAGGGCTTGAGAAGCGTCTCGAGCTTGAGCGTCTGTTGCCTGCACATTTCCACACATATCCTGGGCTGTCTCTGCTGTCTGCCCCCGCTCTGGAGCCTGACGTGGATCTGTGCCCCCCCCTGTCTTCCCAGCTGTCGCTGCTACCCCATGTCCATCTGTCCACACTGCTCCTGTCCCAGTCTACATCTTCTGTGCTAAGATGTCTGCTTCTCCTGCCCCAGCTGCTAGGGCTGGAGCTAAACTTTGACATTCGATCCCACTCCACTGCTCTGTTCTCTGTCCTCAATCTCCACCCAGTCCTTGACCTGCCTTCCTCACTACCTCCAGGACATCTATTTCTCATCCACTCCCACTGTTCTGCATCTGAAATCAGGCCTCTGTCTCTGCAACCTGAACGCTCCCTCATTTTCCTGTCTTTCTGTGTCTCCTCCCAGACCTCACGATGCCTCAAACTATTCCTCTTACTATGAATGAATTTCCTGTCCCTGTGGAGGAGTTTTCTCTTTCTCGCTGGGCTGCAACCACAGCTGTTGTCAGGGTAACAGCAGTCAATGAAACTCCTGGGGTTGCTATGGTGACCCCTTTCCCAAAACAGCTTTGAGTTGCATCCTGGTGAGAAGGAGTGTAAGGAGAAGTGAGACCGCCAGGGAAAAGTCACTGCATCTCCGTCTCGCTCACCCCCCCCCTTGGTTTCTATGTCTGCTGTGTGTCTGGTGAGCTGGGAGTAGACACTGCAGTGCTCTGCCTGCTCTCTGTCTGGCAGTGACTGGGATTCAGTGCTGTGGCTCCTGTGAGGCCTCCTCTTCCTGACAGAGACAGATACAGGCTCAGCCTCACATCTCCCCAGGAGACAGCTGCTCCCTGCTCTCCTCACCCTCCTCCTTCTCGTCCTCGTCTCCCCCGTCTCCCTTTGCCTCCTTTTCTTCCCCCAGCTCCCGACAGCTTCTCCTCTCCTCTCTCTGCCAGTGTTGACTGTAGAGACAACACTCCTCACTTTGCACCTTGCTGATTTTCGCTTGTTTGAAGCTTTTTTCATCTCGCCCCTCTTCCTCTTTCCCAGCTTGTGTTTCTTTGTGCTGGCTTTCCTCTTTTTGCGTGACACTTCTGAGACTCCCACACAGGGCTGTGGAATGCTGGCACACTTGCACATTGTCTCACTCCCACACTCACACCTGGACGGGCTGATGCACATCCCCTGTGTGCCAGGCTGGATGACAGACTCTGATTTACAGCTCAGGGCTGTGGTGGCTTTCTCCCTGATCCCTTTCGCACCCCCTAATCTGCCTCCCAGAGGATTCTGGGAGTTTGTGTCAGAGCTGTCACTATGAGTGGGGTCAAATGGATGGGAGGCTGCCCTTACACCATTCTCCATACTTAGCGTGCATCTTCCTATTTCTGGCCTTGTTTCAGATGATGAAAGGTTTTTGTTCTTTAGGAACAGGTGTGCTTCTGTCTCTATATCGATATGTTGCTCTACCTTGAAAGTCTCCTCAGCCAGTCTGTGTGCTCTCAGATCTTGTCTTGCCTGTTTTTGTAAACAGGAATGAGCTTCTGGTGTAAGAATAGCTGGCACATGTGGATTTGATTCATCCGAGAGAGCACATAACTGATTTTTTTGTGACTCCTGCAGATACTCTGTGAGCTGCTCTGGTCCATGGGAGTTCAAGCAGAGTGGGTTGCAGCTGTAGCAGAGGTGTGGTTGACACTTGGTGAACTTAAGCAAATTGACAGGCCATCTCAGACAGGAAGAGCCATCTTTCCCCTGCACACACATATACTGACTGCCC
>JAPMOB010228823.1:0-11203 GCA_029875015.1 Lepomis gibbosus | reverse complement strand
GTTCGGTGTCCATGTGTGCCCCTGCTAGTGCCTTGCTCCATATAGTCACCTTGGTCTGTGATGGCAAGAATAGTGTATCGTGGCTCCGATTATCAGGTGCTGCTGTGGAAACAGGAGAGTGTTCTTTCAATATGTCTGTTTTTTCAATCTGCTCCTCTTCTCTGTCAGCCTCTCTGAGGATTGGCCCCATGTCACTCGGTCCAACACTGTCAGAGCTGGGCTTATGATTTTCACCCGCACCATGTTTCCCCTCATCTGCTGCCCCAATTTCCCTGTCAATATCTTCTATTATCCCTTTTATCCTTTCTTTCATTTGTTCCCTCTTCTCTCTCTCCTCCTCCTCCAGGTCCGAGAAGAAGGAGGCGGAAGGCTCAAGCCTGGGCCCTCTGCGTGAGAAGCAGAAGGACACCCCAAGCCTGCCTCCCACTCTCCCCCGCCCAGGGAGAGGCAGCTGGGGATACAAGCCCAGACAAGACTGAGGGTTCACTGCAGGAGGGTCTGTATTAGATGCCGGATGTGTGATTAGTGGGGACTCTGCTAGAGCAGTGGCCAGCTGTATTTGGGAAGGAAATTGGCATGGATCTTGTTGCTGGTGGCTGAGAGGAGCTGTCCTGGGTTGCGTAGGAGGGGGTCTCTGAGTGTGGTTGAAGGGTTTAGGTTTGTCCTCAGGGCTGTGGTCTCTTTGGCGTCTATCTTGCTGCTGGCTCACAGCCCTGACTACGCTTCTGAGTCCATAAGTTCTTCCTGGGACTCTGCAACAGAAAGTAATAGATATATTCCTGATTTTAGTTGATTTAACTTGACTTCATTTAAGCTTAGCTTGTTTTGACTTAATTCAGCTTTAAATATATATATGAAAGCAAAGCATCATGAATGATGAATGTGTAGAAAATATGCCTGAGTGGCACAGACAGACAGACAGATAGACTACAGAGATTGTTAAGGTTATTTTAATAATACAATAATTATGCTGTTGAGAGAAAAACAAAGAAAGAAAGACAGACAGAAAAAAACAAAGAAAGAATGCAGACGCATGATATTGGTAGTCATAGTATGTTGTTCGCATATCATCACCTGATTATAGGAAAACACATTTAATTGCACAGGGAATAGGTGCAATCAAGTTGATTATTGTGTGATGTATTGTTTTTTATCAGTTGTTTTGATTGCTTTAGGTGTGCGAACCCGGAGGCAAGTTTTCATCTTTCAACTTGTTTCACACATTTTATTTTCTTTAAAAAAAAACTTTTTATTCTACAATTCTTTCTTCTCTAAAACACAATCTCCTCCTCCTACAAAGCATTTCCTCTCAGACTGTCAGCAAGAATGTGTCTGCATCTTATGTTTACTTCACCTGTGGCCTATCAAGGAAAACTGAGTGCTCTCACATCTGTGGATGCATCCATCACATCTAAAAAACGTTGACTGGATGTGACACACTCTAACCCCTCTGGACTCCTGCCCCTGGTCCCATCACACACACATACCAATACAGACTCCTCCCACTCACCGCTGAGTATCCTGTTGCAGCTGTGCAAGCTGGTGAAGGCGTCTGAGAGCCTTCTCCTGTTTGCGCTGGTCCTTCCATGATTTTGAGGCCACGTTGCGAGCAAATTCCCTGTGCTTGAGTTCCTTCAGCCTCTGCAGGAAATAAAATTAAGGGGGATAGAGGGACAGACAGAAAGGGTACACAACAGTGGGACAAAGAGGAGAGAGCAGAGAGAGTACAAGATTAGTTTTAGGAAGCTCTCTGCAGGCAGCTGTCTTTCAAACCATGTACGTCAGTCAGCAGTGTTTGCAGATGTTCTCCTTCAAAGCTCATGTCCAATTAACTCCATTCAGCCTGGAAGAAAGCGTCTTTCCACCAACACACAGCTTGAGAGCAAACACAACCCAACTGGTGAATACTAGATTACAGACACAGTTGAGATGACTGACATGAGTAATTTAATGATTTAATGATTGTGACGCTCTTGCCACTGAGATTTCTAAAATGTTCAGCCCTTCATAAGTCATCACAGCTTGGTCTGAGAGAACGTCTGATCCAATGACATCTGCTTTTGAGCTGGAGTATACCAAAGGCATTGATTTGCTGATGCTGAAATTACACGTCACCAAAACACAATAGCACGGCTACTTATCAGTCCATGGGAGACATCGGCCAGAGATTAAACTTGGAAACATGCTAGATCTATCTGTGTGCATGTGTATACACAAATGCAAGAAACATAACCTTTCGACATACAACTGCACTACAGTGAGAGTGATTTTATTTTGAGCAAAATGGTGGGCCTTCACATGCAGAAAAACTACAATTAGCTCTGTTTTGCGTTTTGTGTGACTGCACATGTGTATTTGTGTGAAACCGTGCGTCTATAGCCATAGGTGTGCCAGTCCTCCCAGGGAAACAATGATTCATGCTTCTCTCTCCTGTTTCCTTTTCTGACACACTTTAATCCCTCCTTTATCCATGCTCGGCAGGTGTGTGTGTGTGTGTGAGTGTGTGTTATGGATGTGCATGTTGGTGTGTTTCTTTTTGTCCGTGTGTGTCTGAAGGCTAAGGAGGGACTAGGAAGTTTGGGAATAGCTGCAGTATTGTGCACTATTATCCCTCCTATCTTCTCTCTTCCTCTCTCTCACTTCCCAGTATATTTTGGCTACTTCACAGTGCAATCTAGCCATGGTTTATAAATTCAGGATTTGTTGTTTATTGTATATATTGGTGTAAATTGCAACAGGATTACACCACTCTCACTTTTAGATTATGTTACACTATTATCCCCCCATACTGTATGTATCACATACACATGCACACATCAGATAAGCCCCTCAGACATCAGATTTATTTATACACTCACTCTTTCACACCCAGATCTTATGCAGTAGCTGACAGTCGTCAGGTTAATCTCTGCTGAGTCTTACACAATCGAGTGTCTTTTTATATTATTGCTCAATGCTTCGCATCTCACTGTCAGCTCGCTGAAGACAGCATTAAGTATGTGCTTTTGGAGCAGCACTTGTGGGCTGGTATCCTTTAAACATACATGTCTTACAGTACAGGTGCTTGTGCATTGTAGATGTGTGTGATCACGCGTGTGTGTGTGTGTGTGTGTGTGTGTGCAGTAAGGAGCTTTGAGGCACTTTGGTGCCAAACTCATTTTATGGGAAATATTAATCATGTTCAAGCACAGAGGCATGCATAATGAACTGCTGCGGACAGAGTCAGGAAAGAGGAGGAAGGAAAGATCAGAGTCGTTATAATAGATGGAATATATGAAGATGAATACTTCCTTCTTCCTCTTGCATTTGCACTCTGCCAGGTTATTGTTCTCTCTTAAAAACAGGTCCCACTGCAAGCAAACCTGTAGCTATATTTAGAGCCAAACAGAATATTACACGCAGAACCATTTTCACTGAGCAAACAGGGCAGAGATATTTCCGTTTCCCACTTTAAAGCAAATACTTTTGTCTTCAAAGATGATGTCATGTCCCCTACAGCGGGAAGTGATGTTGCTCCTGCTCTCCAACATGCCAGTCTAGCTATGTGCTGTGAAGCTCAATCCGTCTGTCAAAGCCTCGATCAATATTCCTTTAGATGTGTTAAGGAGTGCTCAGGCTGAGGCAACTATGGATGAGTCAGAGTTGATTCATATCCACTAGGGCCTTAGAATGAGGGATCATGTATTCTTAGGTAGCATGTCACAGAGCATGCTAATGGGCTGATTGCTCTTTTATTTAAAAGGGAGTGTAATTCTGTTGTAATGAGCAATTTCTGTAATCAGCAGTAAATGCTGATAAAGCGCTATATTCAGATATGTTATCCCTAAATTGATGACAAGGAAAGGACACACAAACGCAATCAGCTTTCATTCTCCACATCCAATGCTCCTGTAGGGAAGCGGTCTTCAGCTAGAATTTCATCTCTCGTCTGCTGGGCAGACAGTGTGCATGCATGCCTGTATGTGTCTGTGTGTTCCTACAATGCCAGTGGCTACTGTCATGCCTCATGCAGCTTATTTCATGTTCTTGCCGCTGGCTAAAACAAAGCATTAACATTGGCCTGCAGTTGCTTCAATTCATTTACAAAGAACAATGACAGTGAAGGAGCAGTCTTATTTAATGTTTATTTCATGTTGCACAGTGTGGGCGTTCAGAAGTGGGAAGCGGCTTGGCTTGGTTGAGAGATTGCCTGTGTTTGAGAACGAGTGTGTACATGGGTAAGTGCATGTCTATATGTTTTTTTATGTGAGTGTATGTTTTGGCATGACAGCAGATAGCTGTAGGAGAATGTGCTATCAGCAGAACCTTCAGTTTGTTAGTCCAGAGTGGAGATTGTGTATGAAAATGGATGTGAAAGCAGAACGCAGGAAGAAACCTGCTGCCGGGCCTTTTACTAATGGTCCATTGGCCTCGTCTTGTCCAAACCGGAATAATAGAATCATACTTGAGCTGTGACTAATAGCTCTGTGTTTTATTTGGTACAGAATATTCATTTTTCTTGTAAAGGAAGTACAAATTGAAGAATAAAGTGAATTTTGTAGCAGCATCCGTATGTACCAGATACATACAAATCAACTGCTCTAAATTTTGACCTAGAGAAGAAAGAATTATGAAAAATTTGGGACTTGAGATTAACAGCTCAAAAACATTCAAATATGGTAAAATTGTCAAGTCAAAGTTTATTACTGTACATAAAATAAAAGAATTAGTAACATTAGCAAAATAATTAAGAATGCATAAAAGTGAGATAAATTACATATAAAACATTATATTATAAACAAATATTTGAAATATTATTATATTCTATATAGAATAAACAATAATCACATAAGACTCCTGTACATTCATACCTTGATTCAGAAACATATACAATAAATGTACATAACCATGCTCACATAAAACTGAATATAAACTGGGTTACCATAAAACTTAGAGCAAACTAAATTAGGTTGAAGGCCGATGTGAATAGATAGTTTTGAGTGAGTCAACTGAGCATTTTGTTATCTTCTAGCCCTAGCAGGTATATACCGAGTGACTAGAGGTGATAAGTAGGATGGTGCAAGTCTGTGTAATATTTCATAAGCTAAAAAATTGAATGTCTGAAATCAGATCAGCATGTCCAGGGAGCCAATGTCATGAAATAAGAAATACAATTGGTTTTCATGTGCTCTATATCGGTGATTGGTAGTTCTTTTTAAGTAGCATTATACCTCCCAAGTCCCAAAGAAGTCTATTTTAATTATTGGAGTTTTATTACAGCTCGATTCTAACCTCAGAGAGGTCTAACTGGCCCCAAACATCACTATGTAGGATAACACACATTATGTAGCAATGTGAATTACTTTTAAGCGAGCAAAAGGAACCTATATTTGTTCATGCATATGCAGTCCATATAACATTTTCTCATTTGGTGTAATAGCAATGCTTTTTGGTAATTTCTGTATCTTGTCACCTTCATCAAATGAGCAACACCATTCTGCAAAGGCATGGGTTATCACTTAAGTACAGTTCTACATATTGGGTTTTAATATTGTTATAACAACAAAAGATTAAAATTATTATTCTAGTCATAGCAGCTGGGTCTTTGGAAGCCAAAACAAAATCAAATGTCAAAGATGTATATATATACCACCATTTAAATTTTATGCTTAACATTAAACTGTAAATAATAAAGACTCATTTTATGTTGCTTTTCCCCTCAAATTTCTGTGCATGAGATCAATGCAGTTAATCTTATCAAAATGGAAATCTTAATTATAAATACAGTGTTGTGTGTGAGTGTATACACTGTGTTTTTGTGTGTATCTACCTCGAGTTGAGCTGTTCCACCACTGTATGTGTGCTTGTAAGAGATGACACCGTTGTCACACTCCTACTGTTACCTGCTTGGAAACTGTACCCAATGGGCAGATTGATATGGAAATGTAAAGTAGCTTTCCATCAACACATACTGTTAACACACCCAAATTCCATGACAGGAGATCATAAAAAATGTCAACTTGTTTGTCTGCTTGTGTATTATGTATGTGTGTGTGTGTGTGTGTGTGTGTGTGTAGCTGTAGTGCGGGTGCATCCCATGTACCTGTTTGTGTGCATGGTCGTAGGAGTTGATGTGGTTGTCAAACTCCTGGTGTCTGAGGTACTGCTTGTGACACAGCTCACAATAGAAAAGAGCCTTCAGATCCTCCACTGAGCAGCCCAAAGCCCTCTCTGCACGCTCCTGGAGAAAGAGAGACATGGAGAAAACGAGTGAGACCGTTGGAGGGAATGCATGAGAGAAATGACATAAAGTCAAGATGGAGGCACAAACAGGCAGACATAAAGGGGTAGGGGTGCAGAGATAGAAAGCAAGAGAAGTAGGGGTAGGGGGGATAAAAGAATGGCAGATTGTTATCCATTTAGAGCAAATCTGCATCCCGGAGACATCAGCAGTAATAGCCTCTACATGTGCTCTGCATAAAACTGTTAAACGTCTTCCCATTAAAGTACGCTGCCTTTGCTGCTGCTGGAGGTTGGGCAAAGACACTGAAGCCCTGTGCTCATGGCAACTTGCGCCTGGGGACACATTTAATACAGCCACTATAATAAAACCCTACGTATGTACTGTAATGGCAAATAGTCTGGCTGCGGAGAAAGTGGCATTTGTGGCCGACAGACAGCCGACAGACAAAAACTGAACATAAAGATACACCACAGACTTTTGTACATTGGTAAAATACTGCATGTGAAGATGAGAAAGTCTGAAACAAATACACACACACACACACACACACACACACACACATAAAAAGGCATGTAAATAGCACGTGGACAGGCAGCTACACATACACATGCACTGCGCAAATGGCACATGGACCTCAGGGGATGAATCGCTTGTCTGCATGCTCACATCAGCCACAGGGCTTCTTTTTTTGGTCCGAGGACATGCACAGCGTTGTGTAGAATCGGTGTGCTTGCTTTGAATGTTTTTGTGTGTGCACGTGTGTGTGTGTCCAGGGGTGTGTGTGCATTCATGCCATGCTCTGCTTCAGAATGTAATTTCCCTCAGGCTGGGGGCTGCCAATAAACACTATTGAATTCTGTTCTACACTGACATGATGGGAATTTAATTTGAGGTTGTCACTTCTTTCTCTCTTTCTCTGCTTCTTTCCTTCCGTCCATCCACCCCCCTTTCTCTGTCTCTTTGCTAACTCTTGTGCTGTCCCAGCCTTTTTTTCCTCCTCTCCAACTCACTCTTTTTCTCCTTTCCTCTATCTCCCTTTTTACCCCCTTTATTTGCCTTTTTCTCTCTTTCTGGCTGGCTCCTTTTCTGTTTGGTCAGCCCTGGGTCATGCAGTGACAGAGTCTATTGGCCCCAATTTGCTTCAGTAATATGCCTGCACACAGGACCAGAGGTGAGAGGAAGAGCGAGAGAGAGGACAGGAATGGAGGCAACAGGAAAAATGACCTCTGCCTGCCCCTGTAGACACACACACACACACACACAGAAACACCTCAGCATCATTACCACCGAGTCCAACAATCCCTGTTGTACTTGCCATCAGTTTTCACACATATAAATGCTCTATCTAGGAACAGATAACTGCACACACACATCTATACATATAAGGAATAAACTGTCCTTTCTCAGGCCAGTTCCATCTGGCATGTAGTCATAATGGATAAAGAAGAGTGTAGGCTACGGAACGACCAGGCTGATAGGACTCTCCTATACTGAAATCAACAGAAAGGTAACAAATATACATTGATCCTGTGGTTCTGTGTGTGTGTGTGTGTGTGTGCCATGGTATTGATCCGCCTTGAAGGCTTAAGCCACGACCAGGAAATGATCCAATCACCCAGAGCAGCCTTCCTTTGAGTGCTGCTGGGCTGATGAGATTGAGATAATGAATGCTGCATATTTGTCAACCATTGGTCCTATGCAAGATTACACAGGAGCGATGTAAGTGTATGCCTTTGTATACTCATTACACAGTCTATGTGTACATGTAGATATTTTTGTGCGTGCCTGCTTGTGAAACCCCTACCCCTTTCTTCTCACCCCTCTGCATTCTGCCAGGATTATTATTCTACAAGGAGCAATATATATGAAAAGTGTGGTGCATGTACATTAGAAAAGGTGTCCGTGTGTTTGTGTGCGCGCATGTGTGAAGATGTGTGTGTGTGTGAACTCAGGAGCTATTTGTTTATTTGTTTTTGTTGAAGGCATCCTCACACGCGATTCCAGTTTTACCTACTGTGTGCTAAAATCAAACATGAGAGCTTTGATTTGCCTTAAAAGTATACACCTCCTATGATTTCTACTGTCATACACTGATACAGAATGCATATACACGCTCGCAGAATTACATCTAGACATCCAGAACATCCACGCAAACACTTACGCATGCACAGTCACACGCGGCCTGTCAAACTGATATACCACTGCTAAATTAATCTAGACCTCAATTTACCTCACTAGCATAAATCAGTTCACAGAGAAAGCACAATTGATATCTGCAGACCTGAATGGACAGTGATTGTTTGTATGATTATGTGTGTGAGTGTTTGAGCAAGGCTGTGAATTTGAATGTTTCCATGCTTTTTTTCTTCTCTTTTGTCATGTTATCCTTCTTCATAGCTGAAATCACACCACAAATAAGAGTCGTTATGAACCATAACCGGAGTTTCAGATACACGCGCAAGTAATTCTCTGTCTTGAGCTTAAAGTGTTTTACGTACGAGGTCTGCTAGTGTTTGAAAATGTGTTCTATGGGAACTAATGATATACAAAACATTCAAAATAATGCAGCAAGAAAAAGTCTATTGAGGAACCTCAAGTTCTGCTAATTGAAACTGTGGCAGCACCTTTCTGATGCATTCACCCTGTCATTCCGATACAAACTGCCCTCTTGGTTTATAGCATTTAAAATCAAATATGTAATCCTTATTAGTTGTCAGCATACTTAGCAGAGGCTCATGGAGATTTCAAATACGTATAACCAAATGTTTATTATATGGTAAGCTTGACCTTCAAGACTGCTGATCTGCACAGAAAATCAGAGACCCATTAGATAACTTATCACTATTATAACTTAACGCTTACTTAACATCTAAACTGAAGCTAACTGGATGTGTATGTGAGGGCAGGTTTAAAGTATCTTGATAGAATACATTTTAATGGTTGCTTGTTGATTTAAGTGGTTGTGATTTTTAAAATAAGAAATCAAATATAGTAGAAAACTGTGAATCAAGGTTTAATTCTCAGCATGATGAAGATAGTGGGAGATAACCTGAAGGCTTTTAACGGGACTGAAATATGTTTTTACATTTAATCAATTGTATTAAAATAAATAATTAAAACAGTGTTCAGTCATCTACAGTACTTGAGCAAAATATTTTCACTTGTCTCACTGGTCACTTTGTTGCTGGTTGTAATTAAATATTGAACAGCATTTTCATGGATGGCTGGACCTAGAGAGAGTGTAAGGGAGGACTTGTGAAGCTAACAGACATTACAGTCACTCTGACACAGCACTTTGAGAGCATTTCGCTTCCTTAATTTGATGTATTTCATTTTAAAACAGGATGTTTAGATGAGACACGATGCAGGGAGAGATCGTTAAAATAGGGATGTCACTGTGGGAGAAAATGGCAGTTTCACTTGATGAGATAATAATTAGACATATAAAGTATGAGATTTTGATGTAGAAATTCTGTAATATTTTTGTATTTATTGTTAAGTAGGTGAGGAGAATTTGATAAAGTAGCTTTTTAATCAGTATTTGTGGATAAGTGAATGTAACTAGACTTGAATACTACATGTAGAAGAGTGTGAATTATTTGTGCCCCCTCAGATTTACTAATTACTGTATGTTGGCGTGGACATACAGAGATGAAACCAATCAGATATGATAATTGTTAACAGCATTTCAACACAAGTTTAATTGCGATCTTGGTTCAGCATGAAATTGAAAACATATCCAAACTCACAAAAAAAAATAGGTCAAAATAACACTCAGCATGCATAATAAATCCACGAAGAGAGGGAGAGAGAGCCTAGTAGCAACATAACTGGTGGTAACAGATTCTCTCTGTTCAAATATATTAACTTCTACTGACGAGAACGTCCACTTCAGCGGGTAGAAGAAGTAAGACTCATCAATCATGAATATGGCTTACTTTGAGGAAACAATAGTCTGTTGTGTATCATTTTTAAGATTTTTAAGAAAACCTATTAAGTATTAGTATTGATTACATCATTAGTACTGACAAAAATAACAATAACATGATGTACCAGTAATTCACATAATTTTATTATCACCTGTATTTACTGTATTTGAATCTATTGTTTCATATTTTGCGACCAATAGAGAAATATAACTATGGAACATGAAAATGAGCAATAAATACTACTGAACAGACCTTCCGGAATTTCATATTGTTTCTTTTAACAAAGCAACATTTGGAGAATCCATGACAAGATCTCAAGAATATCAAGGCCACATGCCTATTTGAAGATTAAATTAATCTTGGAAAGTGTGGTATCTAATTGGTGAAGTACTCCCCTTTTCTGGCTGAAGAATTGTCACTCTCTTTTCATTTTCTAAGCATTCAGCATGAGAATAGAGGGGAGAGGAGAAGAAAAGGGAAGAGAAGCGTGACACAGGGACAAACCGTGAATAGGAGACGTTTATGAATTCAGAGAACTTCTAATTGCTACTGTGTGAGAACAATTCAATAAACAATTCATAACTGTTTATCAAGCCCAATTAAGTCTTTAATTATCTCCAGCTATAATTATCACCCTAACTCGGCCACTGTAATGAATAGAAACAATTCCATTTGTTGTTAAAAAAAATAATTCAGCAAATCTGTTGGCCACGCGCTTCCTCCTCATCTTTTAGTCTATTTACATGTATCGGCTGCTCTGTTCTGGCCGTCGTCTGTCTCTAAATTGTTCCTGTGATCCTCTCCATCAGACACACATGCGCTCGCACATGCACAAGTGGATAGAGTCCGGCCGTGTGAGATTCTGGCAGCGTGGGGTGATTTCTGGCCATTCTTCTGTAGCTAATCACAGCTGACCTGAGGGCTAAGTTGCTTGTTACTGTAATGACCTGTAGATCTCAGTGGCAGTCACACTTGCGCACACACACACACACACACACACACACACACACACACACACACACACACACACACACACACACACACACACACA
>JAPMOB010228820.1:0-10619 GCA_029875015.1 Lepomis gibbosus | reverse complement strand
GACACACAGCCTGGGGGAGCCGGGGATTGAACCGCCGACCTTCCGATTAACGGCCAACCCGCTCTACCTCCTGAGCCACATTCCTAAAAAGATAAGCTGGTCGCTTAAGCTGGCTGTAATATAATCAAGAGCCGTTGCTTCCATCTGTTTATTAGCTACTATGGCATGTCCTAATCAAACTTTGCATTAGTGCAGATTGATTGAACATTAATATGCTAAATATTCTGATGGAACTGAATGCACACTCTCAGCATGCACTCGCTCTGCACACAGGCATGCAGCTTTGCCTGCACGGACACACGTGCACACACTCATGCACACAAACACATACAGTACGCTCAAATATCATCTCATTAATGGATAGACAGCTCTGATGAGAACTCATCTGCATATCATTATCATTACATTACTGCACTTTTCCAATCAGTTAGTGAATTACCATTTGGATTAGAACCTCGCAATCATTCGGTGACCTTTCCAAAAACTGCATTATAATGTGTCACTAATGAACATATGCTACAAGTGAAGTCTCTGCTTGTTCGGATTATCAGAAATAATGCTTCAAGACCTCAGAGAGGGAAAGGTATGTGGGGTTGAGTTCAATTTGCAAAAGTTTTGGTTTGTAATTTTCTGGGCTAGCTCAGGTTTCCTCTGACAGTCTTGATATTTGACTTGACTTATTCACCGTTTGCTCCACTGGGTAGTTTGTGATATTAAATTAAGACTTGATGGTTAAAAGTGCCTGTAATTGCAGAGTTTAAGTGTAAATGCACTCAATTTACTGATTGTGGCATCTGAGGGCAGAGGAAATTCACAGTGAAAAATACATTTTTTGTCAGAGTCCAAGTATCATTTAAACATCCAGCAGAGGACTCTATTTTGTCAACATGCCCTGTTTTCCTCCATTGGAGGGCACACTTGAATAAGCAGTGGCAGTGAAGTGAGTCAGAGCCCCCCCTCCACTGGCACAGCTCCCGGAAATGTCCTGGCAGTGCCTTTAGTGTTAAGAACATTATGAAAAAATGCTCTTCATTCGAATTTATATGTTTCAAATGACTATTCTCTCACAAATGTCTCATTAATAATTTAGTTTGACAGCCCTTCTCTTTCCATTGTGAATGCCTGTTTGCCCCCCCCCCCCAAACGTAGGCCCATGGCTAGTTTACTTAAAGTCAGTTACTTTTGCTGAATAATGTCACTTGTGGCATTTATAGGATAATGTCAAATGCTAAAATGTTGCGTAACAGTAGCGCAAGTAGACTTGCTTTAATTCTCAACCATCATGTGTGAGAAGCTTCCAAAAAGGCCTTGCACAAAACTGGAATTGTGACAGTGATGAAACATTTATGAAGTGTTTGTTTGTTTTTTAAAACCTGCTTAAGCTTTACAATGCTTCTATTATGATATGATGATGATTATGATCTTTTACACTGTAAAAGTATAAAAGCACTAGCAAAGTAAAGTTGGCACCAAATTAAATACCTTTTCTGTGATTGTCTTAATGGTCTGGCACTCAAAGAATGGCACTCTCATATATCCAAACCATTTTACGCGCGCACACACACGCTCATCTTAAACATGTGGATTTGTTTATTTGCTTCATGTTCTAACCATTTCCAGGTGCAGATGAGCTACATCCCAGGCAATATACTGCTGCTGATAAATTCTTTATGACATGAGTTGACCTCTGTTTTCCACACACAGTCAGCTAGTTTACAGGGATTTTACCATAAAAAGGACTTCTGCAATGACTCCTACATCACTTAGTGGAGAGACAATTAATTACAACAGAAACTTGAATATCAGGATATTTTTTGTCTTTGTACACATTCTGCCTCTATTCCTGTGCTATCTCTTTCACTGTCTTCCTCACTCACATGCTCTCTCTCTGTGCGCACACACACACACACACACTCTTCCTCTCTTTCTCCTGCCAGGATTTTCTCTATATTCCCTTTGATCTTCCTCCTCTTCCCCTCTCTTCGCCCTGTTCAGGCTCTTTGCTAACTTTAATTGAGCAACTTAGACATCAGTGGCTGATCCCATCATGAACAGTCACTCACAGGAGAAGTCACCGTTCATCTTACTTTACTATCATCTTATATACTATATATACATGTATAAGTATATTATGCATATGTATGTGTGTGTACAGAATATTTAATTCAAATAGAGGTATTTGCATGTTTGTTTTTATACTGTGTTTATGGATGAAAATGTCAGGGATCGGGAGTGGATTTCAAAAACATATATATATAAAAAAGTGGTGCTTGCTAATTGTGTTGCTGTGCATGCTCTGCTCTTGCACCCACTGTAGTTTCTGGCTGTTTAGCAGCTCTTTGATCAGCAGATAGTGAGATGGTAGGGAGGCTGGTTATGTTAGCTTCTCCGCCTGATGCATGGGTGGCTCCGTTACACATTCTGCACACAGTGGGGAGGCTGGACTGTTGGTGTGCGTGCATATGTGTGTCTATGTGAAAGAGCAAAAGAGTGAAGGAGAGAGGAAGAGCTACATAGGCTGAGAAAGGTAAAGACAGGAATTGTTAATAATTAGGTGGTGGTGGTGGGGGGCTTGAATGAAGGAGTGCAAACAGCTTTTACTGGCTGCCTGGCAGGATCCTCTCTGATGTTTATCCTGCCTGTGTGCACTTATAAACATACCACCAGCCACTGCTCCTTCACAGCCAAGTTATGATCTCAGCTCCTCATAAAAGATGGTTTTCCTCATCTGTCAATGAGCATTTGTGCAGCAGAAAGGCACCATATTGATAAAAAAGCATTAGCGCTTAGCATCATTACACCAAGGTCAATCAACACACAGCAAGTGCAATATATTACGCCATATTGCCAGATGTTTTGCAAAAATGCAGCAAGAAGAATGATATGAGAGGCTGAACTTAAAATAATAATTTAAGGCAAACTGCATCATCTGTCCAAATAGCCTCCTTATTCAAATCAATAATGTTGTTTTCACAGTTATCGGACTAAACTAGGTAATCCTGTTTTCTGGTCTCCTCTCAGAGCAAATCTACAAGCTGTGACATGTTGCTTGTCCTGCAATCAATAACAGCCAGCGTGCCTATCTGGGGAGGGCATTAAATGATAAGAAAGACTCTCACTTATGGAAAAATGTGCTCATATAGATTTCCTATTCAATCCATCTATGGCATAGTGTGGAGAGCCTGCCTCTCATATTAGCAGCCGTGAATCAACTCTCTTTATCGACACATGTAGTAATGCAAGTGTAGCTGGGTAATCAGCATGTACAGTACAGGCTGTGATTTGTTACTGTACCTATAAATAACGATATTACATTGGCTACACGGGGGCTGTGAGATTGCAGGATGGAGAAGTAACACCATGGATACTAAGGATATATTGAGACCATACTGGGTTCCCCCAAAACATAAATGAAATGCAATGTACTCCACCTTTTCACCTGTACAATAAACAGGAGTATGTGATATTTCACAGATTATCAGAACTTCTGTGTCTCTGATCTGAGCCATGGGAAATTGAATTTTGGAGTAACTCTTGTGACAGATGAACTTTCTTCGGGTCTTCAAGGAGCAGTTGCAGTATCAAGGACATTTTTACAGGGCTGTGGTGGTGTCCCTCAGTGTGAGGAGCAGTGCTTACAAAATATCCCTAGCCATATCACTCAAGAAGGGTCAAGAGACCGCCAGTGCAAGCTGTCATGCCAGATCTCAACAAAACGCAGGCTTTATATTAAAGATACCCAGTATGACAAGGGACACAACACTCAACATGTGATTATACCATTACTGGTATCTTCAGTGAGCTGAATTTACTAACCCGTGTTTGATCCAGTGTCTAATTAATTCCTTAAGTTCTTGTGTTTATAGCAAGGGAAGGGAGAGAGGGTATACAGTATGTAAGGAGAGGGGATCTGTCTTTGAAGTGGTGTTCTGCAAATCTCTAGAGGACAACCATGCCCGCGGCTGGACTCAGGCTGTGGGGAAGAGAAGCAACAACCACTTTTCCACTGTGGGGCCAAAACTGGGGTTTGCCATGGCCATGTTTGCAACATTAAATTTCCATTGTTATCTGTTTTTAGTTGTACAATGTAACCCACCAAAAATATAATGACTTAAGGCAGCAAAAGGTCAACAGTGCAAAGACTAAAATGTTGCTTTAATTGAGATTGAGAGGCAAATAACTAAGTTATAACTAAGTGTTATGTAGCATTGTTTGGCCTCCACTGGAATATGGGCTCATAGCAACACTGAAAAACAAGATTCGGCAATCCTCTGCGGTATACAGTACCCCTCCCTATGCCTAACTAGATAATGAACTATCAGCTATCTATCTTCATTCCACCCAGGGCCCGCTTGTCCTTCCCTGCAGACAGGAGCTACTTCTTGGCAGGTCTTGCTGAGGGGAATCTAAACCTCCTGGCTCTAAACTAAAGTGTTGCATTCCTGTGAAAGTCATTTTGAGGTGAAAAACCAAATTCAGTGCTGCTATTTCTGTTGTTGTAGACAGCACCATCAATATTTGTGAAGATGAAACAACGCTTTTCCCAAGCTAGAAACCAGATAGCTGGAATCATCTATGATGTAAGCAGCATGCTAAATGTTAGGTTTCTTCAGTCAAAACAAGTTGCAGACTTGTAAGAAACTTGAAGAAAACCTATTAATTGGTCTTAAATTAATTGGAGCAGCAGAAACCTGTTAGTGGTATATCTGTTGGTATATGTCCTCAATTCAAAACTACTAACTTGCTAAATTGATATTTAATAATTACAGTATATCAAAGGAAACACATGCTGTCCCACGATATCAGTTCAAAAGTCATCCACACTGTTGACAAAGGTGTCCAGTTTTAAAAAATATAGACCCATATTATGTTTTCACATTACAAGTGTAGTAAATTGTAATAAATATGTGTGTGTGGGCTGACTGTAAGGGTTGTAACAAATAAAAATAGTAATGGCTCCATTCTACTTCGGTGTATTGGTAAGTCATGTTAGTGAGCCAGCATGCACAATGCCAGTGACCTGGAAAAACGGTAATTTTTATTATACCTTTATTATACCTTTACTTTACCTTTATTTCACCAGAAAAAAAGAGATTTAATATCTCCTTTTCAAGAGTGTCATGACCAAGACAGGCAGGGGCACAATTAACATGATTGCAGACATAAAAAATATCACATAAACATAAAACATATAACAATTTTGATGGGAATAAATAAGTCGTTACAATGTCATAAAATTTCTACATTTTTCATAAATATTCATCAAAATTTATCAACAACAAGGATCAAACAAGTAATCAATCATCTACAGGCTGAATTGCCAGCATCCAAGTCATTTAAAAGTACTTTAAAAGCAAAACAGTTCCGGAAGATTTAGAAAATTTTGCAGCTGATTTCAAGCAAAGGGAGCAGTATAAACACTCCCTTTTCCCAATTCAGTCTGAACAGACAAATAATAAAGTCCTGGGAACAAAGACAGTATCTTCCTGAAAAGAATAGCCTTATATATATATATATATATATATATGCCAATGATTACAGGTGGTAATGCAGACCAGCCAACCTGAGCATAGAAGGAGAAATGGTGAGTAAGGACTATACAGTTTGTGATGAAGCTCAGTGCTCCGTGGTAGAGAGTATCCAACACATTTAGGTTTTAAATGGATACATGCATATAGCATCGTCCAGCACTGACGGTGGTAGCAACAAGTCTCCCCTTGGCGACACGACTTGTTTCTAAAATAAAAACCAAATTCACCAATAACTGAATGTAAGGTTTAAAAGAGAGATAACCATTAATTAGGATACCATGGCATTTATATTGAGATACAGACTCAATGACATGAGTTTAGTTTTGTCAGCATTCAAAACAAGTTTTATATCAAACAAGGTACGTTGTAAAGTATGTTTTTCCTAAGTGTTCCCAAAGTGCAAAAAGTCGCAATAGACCCTTTTTACAGCAGACATTTTGACTTGTCATAGTGGGAAAAGCAATTTACCAACTAACATTAATGATGACTCTGCCCCAGTGAGCAGTCATGACAACCATCATGCACAATACCAGGACCCTGTAAGTGAAAGAGCTAAATTGAATTCAGCCATCGTCAATTTCATTAGTCACACCTGTGCTTTTCCTACATGTCAAAAATATCTATTACAAAATTGTAGTTTTTTGTATCAAAGGGTAATGTTTAGTGTAGTGCACACTTGTTGCTGAGTGGGTACAATACATTTCATCAGCCTATGTAGCTATAAAGATAGAACTTTATGCAGGTATGATTGCACATTTTCACCATAATTCTGATTTTAGGAAGCAGAAATACAGGCTTTTCAAATATTCAACGCACCGTCGACATCCACAATGACGAGGGTGACATATCATTATAACTAAAATGTGAGTTCAGTTCAACAAAAGCAGATGTTACTGTGGAAAGTGAATGAATTTTAGACTCAAATCAAAAATTTTCCAACGTAAATAACAGCATTTCAGTCTAATGCTAACAGCATTTAACATACTGTACCACTGTGTTCTGGGCTCTCTAGTTGTAGGAAGACGGTTTTGCATGGATCGTACCATGTTAACTCCAGCGTTCATCAAAATAAAACCTTAACAATTAACCATTTACTGTGTAGTTCAAATAGCATTTAGCGTACATAATGTTTATTTATTACAGCTGTATGTATTTTTGTCATCTTCTATTCGGGAGTTTTACTTTTGGCTGTCCAGTTACTCACTCACCTCCCCTCTCCGGCATTGGTTTGCTCCTCACTCCAGCTGATCGGCCCAGGATTCCCCGGTGGCTCTGTCCTCTCCGGTGTCTCTACGTCGATTTAAACTGTTTTCATCGTACAGAGTCAGTGGCCGCTCGTGTCGGCAAATCGTTCCTCGTCTTGTGAAACTGAAGGATAATTTGGCCGGGGTACTGACTCTGTCAAAGCCAGGGGATCTACGAGGCAAATACGAGGCCCTCACTCCGTCCCCGGATTCACCTGCTACGCGGAGAGCCTCACGCGGAAGACCGACATGGGGGACACGGGGAGCGAGGGCAGCAAGCCTCCGAGTAACGTTAACGTGATACCCCCGCGCTGCCCCTGTGGTTTCTGGGGGTAAGGCGACATACCTCTGAAATGTCTTGCTTGCAGATTGCTTTCTTTCTCTGCCAACAGCTAACAGAGTCGCTAGCAGCTAGCGTTAGCAGCTCAAACAGGGATGAGCTGCTTTTCTTGTTATTACCCCCCCTCCCCATTGTTTTGTAGCATTAGCAGCTAGCTAACGCCAGCTGGCCTTGGTAACATTCTCCTGCAGATGTAAAGAGCAGGCGAAGGGTGTGGGATTAGCCCTCCAGGTAATGTGACAGGTGTGACAGCGCTAATAAAGTGCCGAGTTTCAAAGTGTCAGTTCATTAAAGGAGCAGTTGGTTAGAGATAACGTTATCAATCACACTGAACAGTTAAGCCATAAACGGGACCTGGGTAGAAATTAGGCACTCGTGGATTTATCTGTTCAAATGAAAGCTAAAAGACAGGAAATGTGCTAATATACTGACTCCAAGACAGGCAACAAAATGGGCACACATTCTCAGTGTTAGCTGTTTAGGTTTTCCTCAGCACATTTATCCCCCAGTAGGCTACATTTTATCGTGTCAGGTCATTAATTAACATATATACAGGCCCATTTATAGTGGTAAACATGATTTAAAATGGCACTTTAAAAGTATTGTACATAAATAAGAAAAGCAATGGTGCTTTAAATTGAGGTTAACTTAGTTTGTTTACTATTTGCATTTGGTGGGCTAACTTAAAGGTTATCATGGGTCAGGTTTGGTACAAAGGCCCCACTTTAGTGTACTGTGTTTTAGACATTTGGAACATAATATGGTTGATTTGTTGGACCATAGTTAATTAAATTTTTTTTTGCAGTATTCAATTTTCAACTTAATGATAAAGGAGTTTAAGCTATGTTGCAGCCGACCAGGCCAGTAAGGACTATGTTGTGTTTTCCATATTTGGAGTTGTTTGTTTTCTTTCTCCATTATTATTTCTGTAAGGAGCTGCTGTAGCACGCTAAAGTACGTAATTTACTATTTGCCTATTTTAGGAGGTGATCAGTTTGGAGGCGACAGCTCACCCACTGTCTGGTTGGAAAATCATGGGAATTATGTGAAACAATAACCACTGCAATGCCAATCATCAGATCTCAATACCAGTATTTTCTATGAACTTGAAATTTCTCTGAATTACTATTACTATGAAATTTCTGAATGCCTTTCTCACGAGAATGCAATGAACCACCTGATCAGAGTTCACCGGGGTACCAAATATCAGTGGAGTCTGCACCAAATATCATGGCATGATTTCCCTGTTGCAGTATCGAAACTAAGCACTAGAAGTTACACATTTGCTCACAAAAAAGTTATTTAAATTTTGGAAAATAATTCTTTTTATAACTATGTAAGCATTAGCCCCAGTTTCACAACTCTTGTGAGTCGACACTTCTGAAACCCATTTTAGACAGCTGTGACATGGACACTAATTGTTTCATTTCTTTTCACTACTGTTCTTACTGTAGTGTCTATCAGTCCTTGTGATATTTCTTCCCAGTCAGTCACTAATACAAAATGTATGCAGAAGTTTTGAGTGTTGTTTTGATTCAGTTGTTAGCTGTCTATGTGTGACTGACATTTTAGTTGATGTTCAGACATTGTGACATAAGAGGTTATTTTTTTTAATCATTATTTTTCAACCAAATTTATCAGAAAATCAGAACTGCTGTCGGTTACAGACAGTATCGCCTGTATATGAGTCCACACAAACAATTATGTCTTTACATGTTTTGAATACACCATGGAAACAGTCACAGTGCAGGGTGGAAAAATTATGTGAACCCTTGGATTTAATAACTGGTTGACCCTCCTTGGCAGCAATATCCTCAACCAAACGTTTCCTGTAGTTGCAGATTAGACCTGCATAACGGTCAGGAGGAATTTTGGACCATTCCTCTTTACAAATTTGTTTCAGTTCAGCAGTATTCTTGGGATGTGTGGTGTTAGTTGCTTGCTTGAGGTCATGCCACAGCATCTCAGTCGAGGTCAGGACTCTGACTGTGCCACTCCAGAAGGTGTATATTCTTCTGCTGAAGCCATTCTGTTGTTGATTTACTTCTGTGCTTTGGGTCGTTGTCCTATTGCATCACCCATCTTCTGTTGAGCTTACTGGCAGACCGATGGCCTCACATTCTCCAGCAAAATGACTTGATAAACTTTGGAATACATTTTTTCAGTCGATAATAGCAACCCTTACAGGACCTGAGGCAGCAAAGCCTCATGGTGTCTTTCGATGATCTCCATTCTTGTTTAGTGTTTTATGTATCGTAGAGTCGTCAACAGAGATGTTTACATGTTCCAGAGATTTCTGGTAGTCTTCAGCTGACACTCCAGGATCCTTCTTAACCTCACTGAGCATTCTGCTCTGTGGTTGTCATCTCTGCAAGGATGCTACTCATGAAGAGTAGCAACAGTGCTGAACTTTTTCCATTTACAGACAGTTTGTCTTACTGTGGACTAGGGGTGCAACAAGTAATCGACCTAGTTGACAAAAATCGATTATTAAATTGGTTGGCAACGACTTTACACCGTCATCTTAAAGTAAAGTGAGGTGAACAGTAATGCTGAAGTTACTAAAACATCAGAGCTGCAGTAACACCTTCACAACCTAAAACCTCCAGAGTGTGGCAGCATTTCACTCTTCACTCATCCAGAAAGGCCGTGAACTGTAGCAAAGCTGAGCTCTCCTGGAAACACCGGAGCATCTGAAGAGGAGGCGCGTTATAATAAACACCAGTAGCTTTCAGACCAAAAGCGAAGCGAGCGTTCGGGGCGGTGAGTTTACATACGAAGTCAATGCAAAGATGTGTAGATCTTGTGAGGCGGCATGAAGCGACGCATAGGGGGCGGGGTGGGCGATGCGAAGGCAACGCAAAGGAATTCGCGTGAGTTGAATATTTTCAACTCAAGCGAAGAAGTCACATGACGCTGAGTCGCAATAGCCTATCAGTGTTGAGATTGTCCGTACGTCACCGAGGCTTCAGAGCGTTGTGTGGAGAGGGCCAGGCAGAGCGGTGGATTGAAAATCTGCTGGCCGGCTGAGAGCTGCTAAACTTGGGGGAGAGGAGCAGGGAGCAGCGCTGCAACCATTGGAGAAATAAACACCCGTAGTCGGCCGGATTCCACATCCGATTCCATAGTTGTTAGCGTCGTTAGCTCTGTCGGACTACGACTTCATATTTATATAATACCGGACAAAGCTGGACATTACTTGGAGAAAAGAAAGCGAGGAGGTTGAACTACCTGGTGAGTTCAGAAAACATGTGTCTGTAACTTTATTCCAGCTATTATTGTACTTTACTGTGACCAAGTTAGCATAGCATAGCCCAAACTCCATTCAGAAAACAAACATTTTAGAAATTGTTGTCCTGCTGTCTTGCTGGTAGACCTGAGAAAGCATGCATTCATATGTTTAACAAATCTGGATCATGTTGCCGTTATTTCGGCATCAGTTTAATCCGTTTATTGCTATTTAATCACAGCAAAATGTTTACTTTGGGTTCATACAGTTGTAGT
>JAPMOB010228816.1:34796-54215 GCA_029875015.1 Lepomis gibbosus | reverse complement strand
CGCACACACGCACGCTGGCGGCTATTGTCTATCTGTGTTTTTGTGCTGATAGAAAGTGAGCCAGGGAGACGATAATGAGGTTGGAGAGGGAGAATGAGAAAAATGAAGGGGTAGTGATGATAAGTGTGGACTGGATGGGGGAGGCCGAGACGAATGATTTCGATCACACTCAAAGGAATAGAGAACAAGAAGAAGAAACTGAGCGGCATCAAAGTCACTGACAAACACGTACACAGACACACACAATACGTGTATTTGTACATTCTGTATATTGTTTTATAGGCTTTAGAAACACGGTAGTCGGCCTGAAGACACTGGTAGAAATGTAATTCTGATGGTGGCGTGCTCACAAACACACAGGCAGCAGCACTATGAACACTGCAGCTTAGCAGTGTGCGTGTCTGTGCTCAGGACAAGCCTATTACTACTTGACATGCAAATCTCTTTTCTGACCTTCCTCTACGTCTGTCATTCTGTCTGCCCCCCCCCCAACACACACACACACACATAATCTCTCTCTCTCTCCTCACTAACTTTCTGTTCCCTTGCTCCTTCCTGCTCACTTTCCCTTTTCTTCCCGTACATTCACATTTCAGCCCACTTTTCTATGCCCCTTCCTCTCTCTCCACAACAATGGTCTTCCCATTTTTATACGCTTCTAAACTCCTGCAGCAGAAACTGCAACCTGTTTCTGTGTGTGTTTTCCAGCAAGTTTGTGTGTGTTTGCATGTATGAAATACAGACTGTGGTTGAGCCAAACCATAGAGCCAAACCCACAAAACAAGCAAAATGGCGGACATATTAACCATCATATCAAGAAAACATATGTGTGTGCGTACATGTGTTTACCAGTCCGTGTGTGTGTGTGTGTGTGTGTGCAATTGCATAACTTTATCTCAGCCAGTGCCATGGGCACATGTGTATGTGTACTTGTTTGCATTTGTTTGCCCAAGTAACCATGGTCTGTGTGTGAATGATTAAACAATGGCCTGTTAGGTATACACTGCTCTCCCAGTCAAGGTGACTGTCTTTCACAAACTGTTAACAAACTCTTTGACTTCTCTGCTCTTCTCCAAGTAAACCTCATCCATTCACACCCCCACACATTCAAAATTGTAGAAATGTGACATTCATTCATTGTGACAAGCAGCTAAAAAGTAGTTTTCTGCCCTTTCAAACACACCCTTCCCTGTTACTACCGGACGCTGGTTTGTAGACCATGTTAACATAAGAGGTAGACGTTTAAAATATAATTGTTGTAATCTTGATGTTACCACATATGTTAAAAAAATCATTTTACTCATGCTGGTAACCCTGTAGCAAAGCTGTTTTGCTCTGTTCTGCACTGTTCTATTCGTCTTTGTCTTGCTTTGTTCAGGTTTTTATGCTGGCTGTCTCTGGACTTTTCTGTTTTGTTACGGTCTACCAGCTTAATCTAAGGCTAGTTTGCCTCTGTATATTGTAATGCATGAATAGGCACTCACTCAACAAGCTAGACAAACTGCCAGGTCTTTTATATATTGTAGTTGACCTAACTTCTTACTTTACCTATCTTTAAGTTGGGGCTCTGGCACAATTTAACCTACTGGCAAGGTGCACGAAGAAGGAAGACATTACTAAAGGTGAAAACTGCAGGAACCTGTAAGAGAGAGAATTTTGACATTCTGTTTCATTTGGCACAAAGCAACACCATTACCAGCATAACTATAACTCTATCTTCTATCAAAGCACATTATAACGTCTTGACAGGCACATGAGCTCTGGGTTTGTTTGCATGTATGTGTCCCAAATTATCTGCTACTCTGTCAGTACGTACTGTTGTGTCGGATGCTTTCCTTTTATTAGTTGATTGTATTCATATAAGGCATTTCAATGATTTTTCAGATTTTTTTGAAAAATGAAAATACAATACACTATCTAGCATGCACTAACTTTCTAAAGACTTAATGTTGCCAAGCAGCTAATGCTAAAATATATATATAAACGCATTATTAATATTAATTAAAGTTCCCCAAAAGCCATGATTTCAGGCTGAACTTGATGAAACCTTTTAGTTTGTGGCAAGATCTTATTACTTAGGAACCCAGACTGTGTAAAAGAAGTGGACATAGCCACAGTGACGTCACCCATTGGTTTATGGAAGTCTCGAGTTTAGTGTTTTGGCTGTCGCCATCTTGTTTTTTTTGAACGAGAAGTGATCATATTAGAAAGGGAGGGTGGAGCTGGGGAGGGATATGCATTGCAACACCTATCAGATCACCATGGTAGCGACTTGTCAATCACAGGATAGCCAACACTCCTTAAGCATACCAGATACAAAAACGATGGTCCTTAGCATGGTCCCAACACAAGTTCCAAACAGAGATCTAAAACACTAGCAATGGTGGTAATAGTACAGATATGAATGACAATAACTAATAGTTCTGAAAATGATAACAAAAATAATGCTAACAATTATAACGCTAATAATAATAATTGTAGCAGCGGGTGTTCTCAACAGCTCCATAGCCAGAAATACCTAAGCAACAGAAGGAGAGTGTTGAGAGACAAGCAAGCACAAAACTACGGGAGAGGGAAGAGTTAGTAAAATGCACTAATGGCATACGAATGGATACAGCAAAACCAAGCTAATTGTTGATTTTAGGAAAAAGGATGAAAAGACACTCCTGTTTACATCAGTGGTGCGGAGGTTGAGCAGGCAAACAGTTTCAGGTTCCTGGGAATCAGCATCACAGAGAATCAGACATGGTCATCTCACATCTCCATGCTGGTGAAGGAAGCTCAGAAATGGCAGTATTTCTTAAGGAAATGTAAGAAGACAAAATTCTCATGCCAAGTTCTTGTCAGCTTTTACAGAGGAGCAATAGAAAGCATCCTGACTGGAAACAGCACAAAGTAGCATGGGATGTGCACAGCCCAGGACTGGAGGGGTCTGCAGCGGGTGATTAAAACTGCTCAGAAGATCATTGGTATCCATCTCCTGAGCATCAGTGATATTGGTGAAGTGCCTGCGCATGGCCCTAAGGATACTTAAAGACAGTCCCAACACATAAAGGGAGTATAAAAGTAAATGTCATTATACAACCTTGTGTTGTAAAATGACCATTAAATGAACCCTTGAACCCTTGATAATTCTGTACATGACAAAGCTCAGATCCTGCAGCGAAAAGGGGAAGTGAATATTGAAAGAAAACTAAGGACTCACACATCAACATCCTCTATCATGTACAGTAACTACAAGTGGGGGCTTTGAAATCACTTGTGATTCAAGTTTCTGAGGTGTGATGTTTTATTGACTCTTTTATCATACAAGAGTATAAGCACCATTTTCCTACATGAACTACAAAGGCAAGAACAGAAAAGAACAGCCCCATTTAGGAGTTTTACTCACCAGATATCTTTCCTGTCTACTTGAGTTTGCTACAAACGAATAATAATGCTTCTCAAGCTATAGAAACAACAAGTTCTCAGACATCCTAAGTGTGTCTCCCATTGCAATTATGACTTATGAAGCAGGGAAATAGGAAATTTGAACAAGTGCATGAAGGCGGAAAATATTAGAAAATATTAGACATACATGTTGGAGGGACAATCGATTCACTAATTTCCCATTTGTCACAAACACATAATGAGAACTAGAAATCTATTGGGAAACCCTGATTCGGGTACTATTTGGCAACAGGCCTGAGATGTTAGCCACATGTTTATATACTGTAAAATCTAATCTCCCTGTCTTTGATACCTGGTCAAATAAAATCATTACTTGGCAGTGGGTGAACTCTACACCTCTCTCTCTCTCCCTCAGAGTCAAATACACACAGATAAGGGAGGTAATATGAGCACAAGGATGGGGGTTGTTTTTGCCATCAGTGGGTCAATGGTCATTGCTTTGCACACATGTATAGCCGGTCTCTCCTGTAAGCAGCAACGGCCTTTGTCTCATCAGTGAAACATTGCAGTTGGCAGATTCCACTCTGTATTTGTTTCTCTGCTGTCTCTTGTCTCTGTCTCTTTTTGAAAACTCTTTTTAGGGTTGTTTTTTTTTACATAATAGCTAATGCCGGCCATGCATGGGTGGCTAAGACAAGCTTGTGAAAACAGTAAAGACATGCTGGATGTATGTGTGTGACTTATAGTTTTACTTTGTTTCACTTTGTACAAACATTAGGAAGTGCACTGAACACAAAAATGCATTTGCATTTTCTCTTGTACCTCACAACTGGCTGCTGTCAGGTTTTCTGCTCTTACGTGTTCAGCAGCATTGCGTTATTGCTTTGATGATGAGCACAACCACACAAAAGGTCAATTACCACTGCCATTTATTCAAAAACTGTGAGTCGTAATCGTGGGAATTAAATAATTTTAAAGAAGAGAATGTTTTAAAGGGATATAGCTTAGAGTGGGTGACATCACCTGATCAAAGCTGATTTAGCCCAGTAAAGATCCAAGCCCTGTGACCTGTTTGAAGTTTGTTTAATTTTTATATGCCAATATTGCAATTTTTCACAATATTTCTCTGTGGAAGATGAAGATGAAGTAAGGTGAATCACAATTAGTGTGCCCTTTTGCATTGCACAGCAGGTACGCTAAATAATGAAATTCATAACATATCTGACAAGGGCACTCTTATTTCATTTGATTCCTCCTTCACAGGGAGGTCAGAAATGCCTACAAACAGACACTAGTGTTCATTGTTCTGCTCAGGGACATTACTGTAGAGTGGATGTTGACCTGGGGTTTGACTCTGGATCCTCTAACAGAATACTTGTCTTTCTCTACTCCCAGTAAATAAATTATAAATGCTATTGTCTGGAATCAATCAATTTGCCAATGATAAATCTTTGTTTTGCCTTACAGTAATTTTACTCAAGCATGTTCTTATTCTGATACTTTTCAGGACATTAAAG
Source organism: Lepomis gibbosus (assembly GCA_029875015.1). Classification (NCBI taxonomy): domain Eukaryota; kingdom Metazoa; phylum Chordata; class Actinopteri; order Centrarchiformes; family Centrarchidae; genus Lepomis; species Lepomis gibbosus. Next base: position 49,308 of record JAPMOB010228816.1, on the reverse strand, counting down.
TTAATAAGGTTAAAACTCTGTAGAAACTGGAATTTATGTCCAATATATATCACATCACCATACTTTACTGTTTATTTTAGACTATTTGACATGTTTCCATGAGGACTCACTGTGTGACTTTTTACTGTGCAAATAATAGAGGTTTATGCCACATGACACATATTACAGGGTGCTAATGAAATGAAAAACATTCATTAAAAACAAGCTAGAATACACACATTACAAAACAAGAAAATATCAATGACCAACAACTGGCTTTTTTTACAAAGCGTTCCTCAAATGAAATGCATATGATGAAGTCCAACTTAACTTGCTTAATTGCTCAGTTTTGAGTTCATCACTATTCTGACAGTTACTTTCTGTGTTTTCAAATATGGGTTTACTGGTCAGTGAAACTTAATTTGCCAGTATGTACTGTATTTTACTGTTATGTGTGGGTTTTTGATACTGTAAAATGTGGTGCACATTTTGTTGTCTGTTGAAATTACAGTTTGGTTTGACTTTCCAAGACCGTTCAAATGTGTTGAATATCGACTAGATGAGGTCTATAGATTTAGAATTAAAAATGTACCTATGGTGCGTATTTTTTTGAGCTCATTCCAGTATTTTAACTGACTACTTAGCTACTTTCTACTACTGTTTAAATGTACAACAAAATAATAACAGTCTTCAACAGTCTTCTCAGAATTGTAGTCATAGCAATGTGGAGGCGGATTTGAAGACCTTCAAGTTAGGGGATAAAATGTATGGAAAGTAGAATTTAACAGTTGACCTAATACATAAAATAAAAAGAAATCAAAATAATAATACAAGAATTACATTTTTTTCTGGTCATAATATCATGAGGGGGTGAGGGGTGCGTTTGGGACCTTGGTTTTCAAAATTCTGGCTACAGTGTCATTGTCTGTATCCGTACAAATAAATTTATCAGTAATGGGAAATGATGTCTGGTTATCATAGTTAGGCTGTTTATTTTTTTCTCATTACTGTTCTCTAATTGGTGGTTTATTATTATCATAATATACCTATTTTAATACAAGTTATATTCTTTATATAATTGTGTTCATCTTATATATATAGATAAAGGCTATTTATATTTACATATAAAATAAGCCTTCATGTGTTTAGGTCCGATGTATTTGACCCATGGTACCTTTAGTCATGGGTTTATTAATTTTAAGGGACTAAGCAGTTTATCTTGAACGGGGTTGACTTGCTTTACATGCTTTTAACGTTACTCTCCTCTCGATACCATTTAGGTACCTTTCGCTGTTGTTTGGTTCTCAGTCAGAGGAAGTGGTTAATGCGTTTCCTGCTCTGTCTCCCCCCTCCAGAAACACACACAAGCCAGAGCTGAGGTGAATGCAGAGAGAGGAGGGGAAAGCAGAACTCAAGCGAAAGAAGGTTAGCCAACAGCGATTTAAGAAAATGGCGATCATGCAGGACGGATGCCTCCCCTCGTAGATGCTGCAAACGCGTTGAAATTCTTTTAGCCTTACAGCCGGCTTTCCTTTCTACTCTGTTGCACTTTATACTTCAATGAGGTGAGATTGTTTTTATATTGTTTTCTTGACCGGGCGACGTTTGTCGAGCTAGTGTACACAGAGAGTCCAGAGCAGGGAGACCGGGGACTGGTGCAGATAAGTTGAGCAGCCGCTGTTGTTTAGTTAGCTTTGAATAGGCTAAACTAGCTAGCCAGCTAGCCTCCCGTTTAGCTCGCACTTGGCAAGGCGGCTCGGTTGCATAGCAGTTTGCAAACGCATCGACTGACCAACCTTGGGATTGTGTTTGCCTGGAGATGACTGAACACTTCAAAGTGTGTTGACAGGCAAACATTAGTATATGTACGAAGGTTAACCTTGTGTTAACTAGTACGAGCATTGGTTCACCTTAGCTCGCAAGCAGTGCGTAAATATCTGCCAAAAGTGAGTATTCTGTATTTTGATATATATTGTTGTTTATATGGATTTGTTTATCAATACCCTATCATTGTATTAGTCCACGTACCTCTGTATTTTTACATACCACAATCGCTACATTTGAAGTAAGACCGGGTAAGTTAACTAACCAACGAGCTAACCGCTTCGTAACGTTAGCTTTTAGCTAGCATTAGCAGCCATGCTAATTTGACGACGCAGGTTGCTCGGCGGTGACGCAGACTGATTGCTGGGCTTTTTGGTGACTCGCAGAGAGGACACGGCAGTTCAAATGACCTTAAACATCCAAAACTTTGTGGCGAAACCTAATATCAATGTAAATTACATGTTGAAATTGTGAACATGCAGAGTTGTGTTTCGATTCGAGCGTTAACGCCCTCTATCGGCAGTCGACGGAGCAACCGGTTAACTAGACCTCCTGTATATTGGTTTGCACTCGTATTCACCTAAGTTTTTACACTGGCTCAACGGCGCTGCAAACACGTCTAAACCACAAAATAATTTAATTGCATGCACTCCCTAATCTGATGCCCGATAAGGCCATTGTTGGTCTTGGCTCGCGCTTTGAAAAACACCAGGCTCGAGAGAAGCCATGTTGGTTAAGCTGTAAATCGGGCAACAGCTGAGATAATGGCCGATCAGGACCTGAGCTGTAACTCTGACCTACACACACTCTCACTCTGTCTCTCTGTGTCTCTGTCTGTCATTGTCAGAGACACACATTTTCGGTTCACCTCGCAGGGCCTCTGCTATACGGGGCCCTGCTCGTCCATCTTCCTGTTATGCAGTTCAACCTGCATTTCCACATCAACCAATTGACAGGCTTAATACAGAAAAGTATTTTCTGTATGAAAGGTATATCTATTTTTGTGTATGCGTGTGCTTGCGTGTCTTTTGTGGGTGAGGTGCATTTCTTTTAACCTATTTGCACCATCAATTATTAATTTGGAACATTTTAAAGGAGTTGTTTACCATTTCAGGTTTGTTTGTGTAACGCAGTTTTTACAATGTGGTGTTTAATCACACTAAACCTGTAAAACTGTAACACCCACATGCAGGGTATCTTTTATTCGCTTAGGTAAATGTAGGGTTTGACATGTGCGAGATTAACCTCATCTCTTCTTTCTCTTTAAGAGATTTGGAATTGGAAGCTGTTGCCACCAAAGAAGCTGAAGCATCTTAACAGGTGAGTGTGCCACTATGAATATACACACATACACATGCACTCACTTTAAGAGCGTGTGTACCATTTATATCACTTTTCTAGCAACTTTTCTTCATATGATAACACAAACTGTGTGTGTGTCTGTGTGGTGGGCTACTAAAGGGGTGAGTGTGTGGGGGGCTCAGGGGGACAGGGGATGGGCAGCTGCTGCTTATGCAAGCACATGCAGTTCCGTTTGAATTGAATTGGAGGGTCTGGGTTGGTCTAGGCTGCATTGTGCTGAGTAAGCTTTGCTGTTTTAAAATCGCTAAATGAGAAGCCAGAGTCCTGATGTTTTGTGTGTGGAGAGGTGTTTGTGCAGCACATTGTCTCTATGCAGTTGGTCCACATGCAGGCACACAATAGAGTTGTGGACCACAACTAGTCCATCAACGTGCTCCAAGGGCTGCGTTGAATCTGTTTTTAGATCCTAAATCTGTTGATGATCAATTATCACGCTCAATTTCCTGAATTGTTTTTTTTTTAGTGTAATTACAGAGAGCCAGTGTGTCAATTCGCCACCTTCTCATCTTCAAAAGTGTCGGTGTTTGCGGTTGCTCTTCAAACAACCTATAAAACATGTCAACTGTCTTGTTTTTAATGCTGGTTTACTCCTGTTTATGTTCTTTAATGTATCTGTTGTGTTCGCTGATGGCTTTGTATGGTATTTTATTATGCTAGTTGGTTTTGGGTTGATTGCTAAAGCCAGTTGGGGAGGTTTCACATTTTCCTAGCATTTTGTCATGTTTTCCAGCTGTATGTGTGGGAGTGACTGCAGCTGAAGTAACATCAGGGGGGCAAACTATATTTGTACCCAAATAGCAACATTTCTTTACATAACATGACTCATTTGCAGTTTTATTGCTTCTGAGTTTCTCGCACAAACATTCAAATGATTTGTGTCTTGGGCATAATTTTTCTTTTAATCAATCCAATTTAATTCTGGGATTTGATTGCTTTCAAATAGCAGCGATTTCTTATTACATACAATTAGACAGAAACTCTATTTCCATAAACAGCACGTTGTGAGCAGTATAGTGTTGCTTGAGGTAATTTCTATTTAAGTTCATAGCTTTTGGAAAGTGATTTCACTTTTATTTGCATTGAATAAGTCGCCCTGTCCTAAAGTTTACAAATAGGATTTGGTGGATGTTTCTGTAAAAGGCTAACCACAGTATCATGAATTTTATATCTTTATAAGATTTGTGCCACCAGTGGGGGAGAAACTTCCCTCTGGGCAACAACTGAATATGTGTTTAGCACCCATGCTCTGAAGCTCTTTAGTTATGCATATGCAGAACTCAGCTATGAGTCAGTTTGTAGACACACACCCAGCTTGATCCACTTTATTGCTTGTGGTCCGGTTGCATTTGTAATCATAACACTACGAATAAATAATGTCAAATAAGTTGTGATGACTGTTCTTTGTCTTTTTGTAGAACAATGTGCCATCTTACTTTCACTTTTAGTTGTCTCGCTCCATTCCCCAAATTACTGGTCTCTAAATATGTTGTCATTCTTGGGGGCTTTTAGATCAGTGTTAACGACGGCAGAGGGTTCAGAGGTCGATGACTGTCAGCCATGTTCATTAGCTTAACCCTATTTATTAGAGTTGGCTCTTTTTTTCTACACTTCATGCACTCACAGGTTGCTTAATGCCACATGTCCACCTTCTGAAAACAGTGGCAAGGAAATCCATTTGCCATTTTTGGTACATTACTGAAAATAGTACAGCTTATCAAACTTAATATTCTATTTTTCTACGTTTTAAATGTCTAATTATAGTTAGAGGTCTTAACTGTGCACACTTTACATCAACGTAAAATTGACTTGTTGTTTTCAGTTGTGGATCAAAAACAACCATGAATTGGTATTTCTTGTGGTATGAAATAACTTTGATTCACATCTTGCCCCTCCCTCCTCCTGCCTGCAGCAAAATTCAATAGCTTTTTTTCCAGTCAGAAATATCATGTTGCCTTTCTTACATTACCGTGACCTGAAATGAACCAGTCTGATTTTGACTGCGCTGTTGAACAACAGGTTTGATGCAGCTAGACAGGAAATGTTACATCTTGCAATGTCAGCCTCATAAAGCCTTTGCTGTTGGGCTGGTTGTGATGAGGAGATACTCCTTGTCATTCACTAATTGAGTGATGGCTTTCCTGAAAGGAGCATCCTTTCCTCTGTGAGAACATGCTAATGCAAATTGATGCAAATGCTGTGGGGTTGTACATGCAAATTAGCCATGCGACTGCCCTCTGGCTTTTGTTCTTCTGGGAAATCTTCTGAGTGTGTGTTTTGTGGATGCTCATGTTATCAGTTTGTTTGGGTGTATGTCTGGCGGTGTTTGTGTGAAATACGGCAGCTTCCATCAGCCTACTAATGCAATCAATACCGTGTCTCCTATAAATTTGAAAGTCCTTTCTGTCTTCTCTGCATGACTCACTTGTAGGACTGAGAAACACTCCTACAGGTTCTTAGGACGCAGTAGTCCAAAGCCTCAGATTTCTGATCTCTAACTCTTCTGAAACCTAAATATAGTTTTATTATTTTTAAAGTATTTTAGCTTTATTTGACAGCAGGTGGAAAGGGTTCACAGAAAAGGCAAGTGGGTGGCAGCAAATCTGTGCTACACAGTGAATCTCGCATGGGCAAAGAAGTAGCTTTAAAAAAGGCAGGGTGAGAGAAATTCACTTTTTTTACCAGGACATAGGGGTGTGCCGTCTTGCACACCTCTGTGTAGTCAAATGCAGTGTGTATCTACTATACTGAATGGGTGCTAATCTCTTGTGCTAGAGTTGTACATAACGGCACCAGTGACCTTTCACAACTATTTTCATCGTCTTTCATCTGTCTGCTGCTCTTTACCCCTCTCAGTACTCCCCGTGTCTTAAGATGGAAAAACCAAAAAGTACACGCTGAATAGTGGAATCAGCTGTCCAGATTGTTATAGTATCCACTATAAACAGCCAAGACCATATTTAGACATAAGGTGTTTTCAGAAACCGATTCCTTTTCATCAGTCTGCTGATTTGTGTGTTACAGTTAAAATGGCTGCCCTTTTCTATCTGCAGTGTGTTGTGAAATAAGGCACCACGGTAAAAGTAGTTTTAAAGAGTGTTTTTTAATTGGGTGGCTGTATTTTTGTACGTGGTTAACAGTATGTTGCAATTCAGGGGGGCAACAAATGATTATTTTTATCTATTTTAATAGGCTGATTGTTTAGTCCAGTAATCGATTTGTCGTTAAAATGTTAAAAATTACTCTTGCATATTCAGTTTGCTCGTTTTGCCCCACGAAAAGGAAATTTACTATTATATAATACAGAGAAATGCAGGAAACATTTTACATGCTGGTACCAGTAAATGTTTGGAATTGTTGTTTGAAAAGTGACTCAAGCAATTAATCTATTATGAAAATCAACTGACTTGCTTGTCTGGGGCATGTTTCTGATTTGCCTGGTGTTGATAAAATCCATTTCATTAGTTCACAACTTTAATAAAATTCATAACACTCATTAACAACAGTTATATTACTGGCCTGATTTATCACATTTGTACAAAACTCAGTATAAAATAGTAACTGAAAGCACATGGTCAGCACCCGTACTTAAACTACAGTTCCTGCATGTTTTGAAGTGTGGCCCATATGCAGTATAAAACACAGAATATACCAAAAATGGGGACCTCATGAGATGTGTGATATGTAATATTGTCTCTGTGTGAGTCCACCCTCTGACCAGTGTCTCTTGCCCTGACACATACCTCACCTAAAGCCACGGCCTTTACAGATACTAGTTAAAAATGGGGCGTGCGATTCTAAGCCAGCACCCTTCTAGCCAAATTCAGTGAATATCTCGTCACAGTCTGCTAGCTGTCCGGTCTCTGCGCGCTGACATAAAAATCTGGTGTGTACACAGCCCTGGCTCTGTATGGAAAAACAAAGTGGCCCGGACCGAGCCACACAACACTATTCCAACCATGATTTGTGTATCAGGTAACGTTAAAGGACATGCCCACTGACATCATTCAGCTTACTTTCTAGTTCACCAACTTATGCTGTTGTTGTGATATTGGCTATTGTAGCGAGAGAGTTGGTGAGGGTGTGGGGGTTTCTACTAGGGCTGAACAATTTATTGCATTTGCGGTAATATCATGATATGATGAAACATGATTTTGTAATCGCAAAGGCTGTAACTACACTCTGGTCCCATGACATGTGAGAGTAAAGCAGTCTGTGGGGGAAGCATTAGTGTGGCTTCTGTATTGTTGAGGAATTACAGATCATGTCTACTAGACCTGTTGGCCAACTTTTGTATTGAACTTAAAACTGAGTATTTTTTTGTTTGCTTGCTGGGATACACAAAAGACTAAATAATTGGTGGTTAAACTGGGGGTTTTACTGTAGAACACACTGTGGTGAACATTGTTTTTCCTGACGTCCGTTGGCCTACCTGATAATGTTATATATTATTTAATCCCATGACTTAACACTCAAATTATCTTTCTCTGAAATTATTATAATATGATATTCTCCACCATTGCTCATAATAATAATTCATTTAATTCATTCATTACCTAGTTTCATCAAAGCCTACAGGAAAGAACAGTGTATGTTTATCTAATACTGTGTTGGTCATACGGTACAGTGATTTATTGCTTGTCTGTTTTAAAATAATACAGAAGATAAAGAGCATAAGAGCAAATAATTGCATATTAAATCGCAATATTGAAAAAAATCGCTATTACATTATTTTCTAAATTCGTTCAGCTCTAGTTTCTATAGGCACCAGTGAAAGAATGAAAAAGCAGATTGAATAATAAATCTGTGAGTTTGGAGTCTTGTTAGATGCTAAGATGCTTTATAATACCTTGAGACAGTACACAGCTACATCATAAGGTGCTCTACTTGGGATGTAAACCTTTTATTGTTTTAATTGTCAACTGTCCCAATAATCAAGACAACTTCGGATGGAGGGATTGATCCCCTGTAGGGGAAGTTGAAGTTGACACAAGTCAAGGGAGTGTAGAAAAAATTAAGAGCAATAATATATACAATAATTAGGGGTGTGTGTGTGTGTGTGTGTGTGTGTGTGTGTGCAATGTTTTTAAAATATACATGCGGTCATACACTCAGAGTATCTGTTTGTATTGAACATGTGCTGTGTTTGTGGTGGTGACAGTTTAACCGCAAGTGGAGTCTCAGCCTGTGGAGGTACCGGGTGCTGTTGTGTTGTGAAGTCTGATGGCATGAAAGAGCTCCCAGAGTGCTTTTGAGCACGTGGCTGGCTGTGTCTGTGGTTGAATGAGAAGACATTGATCAGCCAATAATGTCAAACATTTGTCTCAAGTGAAAGTATTTGCTACTTTCTCTTTTCTTTATCATTGTAAATTATATAATATATCTTTCTGTTGGTCTGACAAAACAAGCAAAATAAAAGATGTCGCCTGGGTATCTGGGCATCTTTTATCTAAATTTTTGTTGTTTTAAAGACTAAACAATTATATAATCCACTGATTAATATTTAGTGAAATTTGGTTAGTTGCACCACTAAAATTGTAGAACTGTCAGGTGATGAAATGCGATAATAAATGGTTTCATATTATCTTTTTTTGGTCATAAATGTTTAAATTAAAAACAGGACAAGGAAGGCACTTACAACAAAAGAAGTCTCACAGTTAAACTTGTGCAATTTTGCTATTTATAACTGTTATGCATTAATTGATGTTTAAATGCAGTGTTCAGTCTTGGATTTAATTTAGTTAACTGTATTTTCACTACCACCTGGCACTATAAAAGGAATAAACAAACTGTAAAACATTTGCAATTGCAACTGTGTTGTCCTCTTCTTTACTTCCCCCTGTTCTGCTGCCCTTGTTCTTCATTAGCACCTTCTTTTGCTTTTGGTGAGTTAAGGCCCCCACCCCCTTCTTGTCAGCTGTAGCTGTCGGGGGTTGGGCAATTGTCGGCCCATTCATAAACAGATGCTGTCCATGGTGTGTATATGTGCACTCCAGGAGGGCCCCCACCATGCTCTCCTGTTGTTGTTGAACCCAGAACCATCTGGCAAAGCACTTAATGGTTGGAAAGGAGTGGAGGATGAAGAGGGGGCAGTGTGTGAACAGAGGGAGGATGGTGCTGGGTGAAAGTGGTAGCAAAGAAAGGAACAAACTGTGCATTTACAGTTCGATTTATAAACAAACAGCTGATTTCATTGTCATTGTAATAACGATGTTCACGGTCCTTTTCTCTAAATGAACAAACACATGGATCAAAGCTGCTCACTGCTGCTCACAGAGCTGTTTAAGATCTGTAGATCCTCTGCTGGGACCATGCATATTGATAAACATCGATGTAAATTTACCGGTGCTAATTGATTTTTATACTGATGTGAAACTAGCTGTTTGGTTTTACTGATAATGAGACGATGCACTCTAAAGGGGGATGCCTCTGCACAAGCAAGTCTTTGACAGTTACACTAACAACATACCAATATTGAAAGCAACTGAGCAAAAATCAAATTAAATGTGCCAAATTTGTCCAAGTTGTTTTAGCATCTGTGTACGTCTGTCTGTTTATAGCTAAGGTAAGTGCTGCGCTGTAATCCCATTATCGGATTAGACTGCAGCCTGCAGCTTTCTCCTGCAGGCTAAATGGCACACCCACCGGGCCCAGCACAGCTAAACTCAACATTTGCTGATGGAGAAGCCAAAGTCTGATTACAAACCAATTGGACATTAATAAGCAGCAGCTTTTTTTTAGGGGGGGGGAGTAATATTCTAATCAGCCAATTGTAGTGAAAATGATTAATTACAAATGTAATAACTGCTCAGCACTGCACCATAGATGCATTATGTAAGGGCTGCAACCAATGATTTTTCATTATAGATTAGTTTGTTAAATATTTAATTTAATCTATTAATGGTTTGGTCTATAAAATGGTCCAAGCTAACATCTTCAAGTTGCATGTTATGTCCGTCCAACAGTCTTAAATCCCTAAGATATTTAATTTACCGTCATTATAAAAACTGAGAAAATCCTCATATTTGAGAATCTGGAAATTTGTCATTTTATAAATAACTTAATTAATTTAGTGGAGTTGTTGTCTAAAATGGATTCCGCTTAAATTTGTTGTTGTCTTGTAAATGAGATGTGCAGATAGGGTGTCAGAAACAATGAACTTTTCCATTGGCCTTTTAGAACAACAGTATTTGTTTCTGTGATGAAAATCATGAAGTAATATGACCACCATTTTAAATGTGCGTTCACAGGGTCATTTATGTTTCTGTGCTCTGCTTAAGCTTGTTCCTTTGGTGTTTATCGAATACTAATGAAAATCTGTTTTAAAAAACCCACCATGATGGAGTCTACTTGAGAAAACGATTCCTAACTAGTGATGGTTGTGTGGATTTGTGTGTTATCACTTGCTGTTGTCGGAGCTGAACATATGATATTTCAGTTCTGTTTGTCAAGTTCAGCTTGTAACAAAAAATGTACTGACTCCCTAAAGTTTGTATAGATTTTGTTAAAGAAAATCACCCAAGCAGTAGTTCATGTAGTTACACTACACATGTACACTATTGTTATGGTGTTGCATAAAACACAAAATGCAATAACAATGAAGTAAAAACATTTCCTCCTGGTATCCACAGGGAAAATACCCATAGAGGGAAGAACAGTGGATGGAAGAGAGAGAGAGACGAAGAGTGTGACCAGGAAGGAGGACAAGAAGATACTGGACTGGTCAAAAGGTGAGAGAAGATGATTCCACAGAGAGTTGATAAAGATCAAACTACTGCTCAGCACTAACTGTTTGTACTGACTCTTGATTTATAAGCATCAGCTGCTTCGAGGACACTGACGTCTGTTCGCCTTACACGGAGCTAATAATGTATAATGCGTGATGTGCCACTAAAACCTTATGGTCAAGTCGTCAGTGTTCAATAGGCCCAATAGGATTAATATTGCACATACGCATGTACTAAATGAAGGACCACAGTGAGCGTAAACTAGTTCACAACCGTCGATGCTGCAGTTTTGTGTTGAGACAGGATTCTGTTAATACATCATAGAAATTGGCAGTGCAAAGCGTGCTCAACCCCCAGAAGAAAAACTGTTTGACTCAAGACATCAACTCCTATTGTCTAATATTAAACTACTCGTCCATTTCACCTTATTTTCCAAAATTGCTTTCTTTCCTGCATAGTCTGGGTTGTATCCTTGTCTGTCTGTCCTGATGGTGCAGTGTGCTTTGCTCTTGTGACACTGCTGGTGTTCTTTGCCATGTGACGTGGTAGTGTTTTCCATTTGAATTGCCGCTACAGTTTCCATTGAGTCCTGTTTATACGAACAGGCTACTGTTACAGCTGAAACTACTGTCATGGCTAGTGTAGGCAGGAAGTCTGATAGCGTCTATCTCTGACCTTGAGTTTGTCTTTATGTTTCAATTGCTGTCTCTGTCTCTCGCTTTTGTTTTCACTCTTCTCCACCTGCGTCCTGCTCTGTCTCTAGTATTTTGCGAGGTGTCCCCACACAAACAAACGAGTAGTTGAGAGTTAAGTGTCTGTAGTACCAAACTGTGAACTGGCACAGCCGTTCATCGCCATGGAGGCTCTTACACCCAGATAATGGTTGTACAGTAACAAGTGTAATCATTGTACTTCTGAATGACTCAGTGTCTTACTATAGCTACAGTCTATAGGCAGATTTTCCCTCAGTTGTGAGCAGCTCTGTCTATCTTTGGTCTTGAATTCGGTAAGATTATGACACATTTCTGGTTTTCAACACATACAGTGGTAGAGCTGCACTGGTTTAGTGGATTAATATCTGCACCAATTGTGATAGCTTATAAATTTTGAACTATTTTTAAAGCAGAATGCCACAAAATCTGTTTCCATCTTCTGAAATGTGAACATCTCTTTGTCTTAGTAAAGATAGTAAAACTGAATAGATTTGGTTTTTGGACTATTCATCTGGCTTAACAAGCATTTTTAGGCTTTGGGTTCTGACAAGAAAATAAGTCAACCAGCATATGAACTGAACTGAAAAATATGGTTGGTTTACACACTAGGACTACGCTTTAACAAATGTACATAACTTGTACACAGGAGTATGCACTCAAACCACAAAGCAATGTACAATGAGTGATAAACAGAAAATGTAAACAGTTGCTGATAATGTGATCATCAGCAGGATTGAAACTGAATCTCTTGTCATCCAGTCCTTTCAAGAAGACAGAACAAACACACACTTGCTTGTTACCTGCCAGAGTGGCAGCGGTCTGTAAGCTTTAAATAGCTTCACAACACTCAGTGCTGTAGTGTAGAGACGTGGACCTAGCCATAAATGATAGGAATTGATGCAGCATAAAACAACAAAGCACACTCAACTCCCAGAAGAGTTAGAAAAATCCACCCAATGCTGCACTCAAACCAGCAACTAGAAAAGGACAAACCAACACTCCTATTGACTCATTTTAAACGATTTATAGATCAGATAAGTTCTTGAGCATGCCTGGTGGCAACTACTAGTGACCTGGGCGTGGGTGGACAAATGACTGTAAAGTCAAATGGATGATTGAACAATGGACGGACCTGCAATTGAGTCATAAACAAAACCTGCAGCCTGTGACTTTTACGCACATTGCCCTTAGTTTGTGTTTTGTGTGTGGGTGGGTGCCCCTCTGAGCCACTCCCGAAGTCGACATGACTGTGGTGGGCCGTGTTGACAAGTGCGCTTATCTGCTCATGCACACACTTGCACACAATCTTGTGTACTGCATACTGTGTGGAAAGGGATGCAGACATACAGCACAGTGACACCTGCATAAATTACTTGACACTTCCTCATATTCTTCAATCCTTCATGTTGATCTCACCTGAAACAGTTGGACGTTCATGCAGACTTGCTTTTGCTGCCAGGTGTCCCTACTTGTTTCTCTGTTGAGTAATCAGTGTTTTTTACATATTTGAGAGACAGACAACTGGCATTTGCTTCTTGCTGATGTCACCTTGCTCGGACACGCCAAGAGGAATTTGAAATGTTTAGGAGTGTGCAACAGGGTATTAACAGCTAACAGCTCCTTTACTGGTTAGTTTAGAATAAAATTGTGTGTTGCCCCACCAAGGGTTAAATTAAACTGAGCTGAATCAGTTACATTTTTAAATCTATGCAATGGAAGCCCTATAAATGAAACATCAGTGAGGATGAAGTTTTTGACAGTGTGTCAGGGTAGCAGCACAGTTTCAAACACAGTGCTACAGAAGAACATTTGTCGGACATTTTGTGCATTTAACATTAAATGAAAGTGTAGTGAAGTGAATGCACTTATGCTTGTTCTTCACTTGAAGTGATGTGACAGGTGAAATCCATTTTATACCAGGACTAATTTTGTTGCCAGATCGATATGTTGCATATCTGTGTGCCTTTTTTTTTAATTTTTTTTTTTTTATACCTTTTGGTGCAACGATTTTATTTGTTGTTTTTTAAGGTTCTGGTTTGTTGCTGACGGCCTGATGTGTTGGTATGCAAATTAAGAAATAAGTCAGCTTCTGGCAACAAAGCACCATGCTTCAAATAGATTTTGCAGTTGCATAGCAACAGCAGGACACGAGGCAAGTACCTTTTTAGCTAAAAGCAATGTTCAGTTGTTGGTCCATACATACAAGTCAAACAGGGCGTAGGCTGCAAAGAGTATTGTTTCAGTTTGCTGACCTTGTAGTGTGAAGTGTACTGGAGTGGCATCTCCAGTAGTTGTTTGGTATCATTTTCTAAGCATAGAAAAAAATCATCTAAAACAAAATCCATATCAGGCTAATAAAGCTACCTCTGAACATAAAACTACCTTTAGAAATAGCCTCTCTTTCCTTTAGTGGTATAGAAAGTTTCCCAAGTACTCAGGACCTTAAGCTTCAAATGTCTGTACAGATGTACATGTATCAATGGCAAGTGGCTTTGATGACCAAATGTGCACACAACAGAAACTATTCATGGCTTTTCAGATGTTCCTTGGTTTAGATCCACCTCTGTTCTACTCCTACTCTCCATGTTAGTTTATGTAATGGGTAAGGCAAAAAAACAGCGTCAAAACACTTTATTGGTTAATTCTATCTGTCGATTTCCAGTATTCTAGGTTTCAGCATGTTGGTCGCTTTTCCTCTTCCACAGTTAAGTTTCTTTGCTTCTTGCTGTGTCAAACGGAGTACACATTGTACAGGGCTCAGGTGCTGCTGACTATAGGAAGTTGACCTTGTCTGCTTTTTATACATGTTAGAAACTGCAGCTGCATTCCTCTCACATCAACTTCAATGACAGGCTCTTTTGCTTCTGCCGCTTTTTCACATTCCACATCTCTCTTCCCTCCTCCTTACCT
>JAPMOB010228816.1:649-34762 GCA_029875015.1 Lepomis gibbosus | reverse complement strand
CCAACATTCTGTTCACATTACTTTTTCTCGTTCCCCTTCAGCCGTGCTCTGTGTGTTTGTTTCTTGTCCCTATATTCCCTCTTCCCCCCTCAACCCTCTCTGTCTGTCTGTAAGATGATAGCAGCAATCGAGCCGCTGCCAACTCCAGGGGCCCTCATGAAAACCCTTCTCAGATGGAAGCAGGGAGAAGGAGGAACAAACTGTACTCTATGTAGCCTACTGAGCAGCGGCAATGAGCATGCTTATACAGAATAGGGTTGAGCAATTCATAAAAATACCCTGTGTAGTTAAACCCAATAGTTTGAGAATTAATTTATGTCGACACTAGAGCTGCAACTACTGATTGTTTTTAATTATTGATTTTAAGTTGCTCTTGGTTTGTCTGAAAAGTAATCCAAGACTTAAAGTGTACTGTTTTACTGTCACATACCACTAATAACAACCAAATCCTCACTTTGAGAATCTAAATCCAGAAAAAATGAGGCATTTTAAGCTTGAAACCGGATTTAAGCAATAAATTGATTATCAAAATAGTTGATCATTTTTCTGCTGATAGACTGATTTGATTAATCATTTCAGCCCTCGTAGATGCATATCCACAGTATTATGTGAAAAAACTGAATCAGGCTGTGAGTTATGGGAAAAAATGTAATTACAACAATTAGATTAGATTTTAATACGGGTCAGAAAAATCATTATTTCCCCCCCAAATCGTCACCATTAACCAACAACAGCTTAGTGGATGGTGAGCGCTGCCTCAAATAAAGTATTAAATGTCGGTCTACAATACTTTAATTTGCACTGCCTTACAAGGATGCAAGGTTTTTGTTGCGTAGCTGCTTTGAATCAGATGCTTTGGGGTTGACAGAGGTCTTTCCATGTAGGAATCAAGATCCATGAAAGTAAACAATTCTGCCTGCTGGAAGGTGCTTGCCCTTTTAGTGCTGTGGCTGCCAGAGAGAGCAGGTTCATTCCAGTGTCCAACGCTCTACCTTTCTGCTGTTTCTTGAATCTCTTCTCTTTTGGATAATCCTGCTTCCTTGGTAGATTGTTTTATAATGATGATATTATTGTCCTGTCTTTTGATTGGCTCCAGGGGGCAGCTTCTGGCAGCCTTTATGTTTAGATTCTGGCGAAGTGCCCAGGTTTAGCTAGTGGTTTGTGTGTGTTTACAAAGGTGGAGTTTGGCCTCGGTTAAGTGCGTCTGCCGAGTATGTAAGGTTTTATGGCATTGGTTGCTGGTTTGTGTGTGTGTGACAGACTTTTTTCCCTGATGTGAATTGCAGTAGTTGGATTATGTTGTCTTGTTGAAATACGGTTAATATGTTAAACATGCCACTCCACATTGTACAAACGTTAAAATTAATAAAACCTTAACTCATGCTCCAAACTTGTAACACATTCATGCTTCATTGCATCTGCACACTTGCTCGTTGTCCACAAATGGGTTTGTTTGTTCTCTTATCGTGTTGGCTACTGAACAGAGTGGTTGCTATTTGAACTGAGGGTTTATAAATAGACCTGTGTACTGCTGCAGCAGGCAGAGAGAGCTAACACACTTGCTAACTTGCACTAATGAAAGGTCAGGAGACAGGCGCACATTTCTTCTTGCTGTCAAATACACTGGTCCACTTTTACTGAAAGGTGTCTGTTTCCCTCTTCTCCTTTGTAATCTTCCTCCCCGTATTGTCTTTACCTTGCTCTCTCACTGCGTCTTGTTGTCATGCGCTTACTACTTCTCTCTCTGCTCTAGGATTTTGCTTGCCATGGTGTACTAGGGCAGTGCTGCCAGCTTTAAGCCTGTTGTGTAACCCTAATCTAGTCTTACCCATGCACGTTAAAGAAGAGAAGGTGTGCGGTGGTCAGTCTCACACTTGCCCTTTCTTTATACAACATTTCTGACTAACCTAGATGACTCACATACTTGTCTCACAGTCCAGTGTGCCATAAGCAGGCAGAGATGGGAATAATTAGTCTCCTTCTAATGAAGGAAGAGAACAAAGGGAAATTATTAATTATTTTCCATATAATTGAATCGGCATAGTGGAAGTGGCTGCCTCTGGCAAAAAAAGAGTAGATTTTGGCTGCAGAGCCAACACATGTAAACCCCGCAGCTACGCTGCAGCATTCATTGGAGTTTCCCATTACCTTCTCTGAAATGTAACTGTGCGTCAACGCTATATCGGCTACAAAGATGCCACGGAGTGATCAGCTTTGGCTGTTTGTGTAGAGTGGGGCTGGTACAGATTGTTCACAGTGAAGACAACACAAAGCAAGTTAGTTTTCTCATTTTCAGTAATGCTGGACACACCGCAAACCTCCTTGTGGCGATCGTTGTTGCTCTGTCACAGGGAAGGAAAAAATGTAACTGCAATTACTTTGGCTGTTGAGTTATGGCTGGACAATATGGCCAAAAAAGTTATCACGGCAAAAAGTTTCATATCTTTCGATATAGATAATTATCACGATAAGTATCAAATCGTTCATGGTTAATTGTGGTTTAAACTCTTCTTTATGGTCAGAACATGACAAACATTTGATTCCAAACAGTGGATCACTTCACAAATCTGAGGGAGAACATTCAAAACATTTATGATAAAATATTTTTCAACAAATATGCATGAGTAAAATTAAGTAAAAGCTTTTTTTTCCTGTCCTTTTTCCTCAACAAAATAAACACCTTCTTTTGCTCAATCATATAACTTTGTGATGGTTTGATAATGCATGGCGCATTAATCTACAGTTGCTGTGGTGCTAAGAACTACAATTTGTTTTCAAGTAGGCTTCATGACAAGTATACAAAAAGAAAAGGGCATTGGTTTTATTAGATACATTTTTCTGTGTATGTCACAGATGCAGGATTGTCTGAAATGCCTTAGGAACACTTTGCTGGTGGTGTATGTTAAAACTGAGAGGTTTACAAACTGATAATTGTCTTTGAAGTTATTGATGATGGGCATGCAATAAGTTGAACTAACTATCTTTCTCTCCCTTTCTCTTTCTGTCTACAGTGCCAGAGCATACCAAGTCAAGGCAGAGACCTAAACCTGAACCACATCCCCTCTTCCCCCTCCCCACATTTACGCCTACACACCTACACTCACGTACAAACACAAACGCTCACACATACAGTCCTCAGCAATGCCAACGGGGCCTGATCAGCCTGCTGCCCGCTCTGACAAGCCCTGCCTCTTCACCTCAGACCCTTGAGGCTGTGCCCTCTGAGCTTTGACCATTGACCTCCCCTTTGTCAACCTGGGAACCAGAGGTCTCCTGTTCTCTACTCAACCCAGGGACGCCCTCCTGCCCAGCCAGGACCCTCAGCTAGGAGCCGCACTCACAGGTAAACAATGAAAAGAAAGGAAAGAGGACAAGCAAACAGTGGTGGATTACATTCAATTCAAATATAAAAGAAGCACAAAATTCTGCTCAGACAAATCACTTGTAATTACACACATATAAGGAACTATGTCATTATTTGATGAGTTACTTAAATTCAGATATTGGATTTATTCCTTTATATTATACTATTATATAACTACTAACTTAGGTTCAGCAACTAGCAGGGTCTGTCCTCTAATACTCATACTCTACTTGCAAGCCCTTTTTACTTTGAACCCTTTAACACTCTTGTTTTCTTTTCTGTTTGCTTGTTTCTCATTCGATGTTCTCACTGTCCTATTTCTAACATCTCCCCACTGTGTTTGATTTCTGCCTGTATCTCTAACTCCCTCCAAGTCTGTTTGACAGTCTTTCCTCTCTCTGTTTCCAGGCATGGCTCCCATTCGGGATTCCGTCAGCCACTCCCCTAATCAAACAGGTGACTACATATTGCCTTATTCCTTCCCTGTTCTTCTGCATTTCATTCTTCCTCCCAATGTCTTACTTTGGCTCTCTGCTTTGTGAGCGACAGACTAGGTAGACCCAGTCTGACCTGACCTCGACAGAGATGATGTATTTTATTCATGGCATATCAGAGAGATGAAGAGAGGGAGATGTGTGGGAGTGAAAGGGTGCAAACTGGAGACTTGGCAAGCAATCACGATAAGCACCACAGAGAGCTGGCAACAGTTTATGTGAAAGAGAGGGCTTAAAGTGAGAAGATGGGCAACTAATTGGTCAAGGATGTCACTGTTGGTACACACGCAGTTTTGGTCTCAGGAGGTAGCTTGTGAACCCGGACACAGAAAGGCAGCAGATGTACTCGTGATTAAAAGAACATGACAACTAAGCGCAAATTGTCAAATAACAGCAGTTTTTCAAATAAATAAAACCGTGCTGAGCTGCTTTGGACACGCTCCCCTCTGTATCTTCAAACAAGTGAAATAATTTAACTGCGTGATCCATCTTTCCAATGTAATTACCAAACTGCAAAAGCTCCTGTGTAAATTTTTTTTCTCCCTTTCCATTGCTGAAAGTTAATTGTTTGTTCAAAGAAAGAGGAAACAAGACAAAGTCAGACACTCTCCTTTCATACTTTGCCTGAAAATCTATTTAATCCTTGCAGTGTTTCAAATCACGGAGTTCATGGCAACAAAATGTCAAATAAGTTGGATAAACTAAATTGAGTCAGCTGTTGGTACTGTTGGCTAATCTTGTTAGCACACTTTTAGAGGTCCTTTAACAAAAAAAAGGCCTGTCTCACTGACTGCTTAGCTGCGTTCACATTAAAACACTTTTAATGTGCGTTAGTATCAAGAGTATCATAAAAGATTAACATTAACTTACCACAGCAAATGAATGGGGGCTCCCACTGCAAGAAAGACTGCTGGCAAATGCTAATAAATGCAATAGTATTGTGCACAGAAAGTTGCTGTAGCACAGAAAGTGCTACACTTTCTGTGTTGCAAATTTGGGCGCTCGCCATTGAGAATGAATGAGTGTATGCAAAATGGCCATGAAATCAAAATTAGATTACAAGTGGTCACTGGAGTCTGATTTTATAGACGTGCCAGGCCTGAATGCAAATGATGTCACTTTTAATATATTAGTAAAAAAAATAGCAAGGTTTAAAGAAAGTCTGAATATTTTCAGTTGCCAACACCTCCTCCCTTCACTCCCTTCATCCTCGGCTCCCTCTTTTCACACTCTCTTGCCATCACCTCCTATGCCCTCCATGTCTCCTCTCCTGCTGATGGTTGTCCTTCGCCTCCCTGAATCCCAGTTTATAGCTTTGGCAGGCTTTTGGGTCCTGCTGTGGTGACAAAATGGTGGCAGCTGTGTCTAGGCTCAGGCCTGGCGCAGATCATATGCAGAACAGTTGGGAAGCTGAAGGTCAGAGGGNAAAAATATCAAAGCGACTGTGGATGAGGGAAATTTAGACCACATCTGTTTTATTTCCTATAATACATCTTACAGTCATATCATTTGAAACAGAACCTTTTGGTAATTTTTTTCTATAATGTTGGAATATTTTCTTTAATCTATTCAAATTAACAGTATCCCCTGCTATTTCCACCCATTTTCTCTTCAGGTCTGGAGCACCCTGGCTTGGACTCACAGTATGAGCCTTCCCCCTGGTCCTCTGGCTCTCCCTGCAGCAGTGACGGCAACAGCAACTGGGGCAAAGTCCTAGTGGACAGAAGCACCGACAAATCCAACAACCCTTCTTCAGCTAACTCTTCTGTCTGGCCTCCCTCCTCCTCTTCATTCTCTTGCTCCTCATCTTCTTCCTCTTCTGGCTGTGGGTCAGGATCAGACCCCGAGTTGGCATCAGAATGCATGGACGCAGACTCTAGCTCCTCGATCGGCTCAGAGAAAAACCTTGCCGCTGTCACAACAGTGATGATGATGTCAGCAAATGCTTCTTCCTCTGTGTCTTCTACGGCTTCTTCCCCCTCCTCCTCTTTGGTGACTTCTGCCATGATGGTCGGCGTTTCAGTGAATGGAGACAGCAACGGCAACAGTCGTGGAGGGATGGGAACCATCAGCAGTGCAAATAATGGAAATAATAACAACACCGGCCCCTCCCACTACTCTGTGGCTGGGTCCAGCAGTATTGGCAGCAATAACATGGGTAACCACCACAACAAGCCCGTCAATAACAGTGGTATATGGGGCACCCAGTCAGGCAGCAACATGATTACCACCGGCGGAAGCACCCCTTGCATCAATGGAGGGTTAAACCCAAACACTTTAAACCCAAATGCCAACCATGGTGCCTGGCCGCAGAATCTAACCCCAAGCCCAGTGTCCCAGGGCCAACGGCCTCCACAGGCTCAGGGGATGAGGTCCAAACTGAGTATAGTTCCCCAACTAGGCTGGGGTGGCATGGCAGCTCCAAACAGCAGTATGGAAGACACTGAGGTGAATAATGGTACAGCAAGCAGCAATGTGTTAGGAAGCAGCAACAGTGGAAATGGTGGCCTACAGCCTACCAACCTTAACACTGAATCCAATGGACCAAATAACACTATTATGATGAATACTACTACTACTACTACTAATGCCACAATGACCTCTAGTCCACCAAGCTCTACCGCCTCACCCCAGCTTAGTGGGGAGTGTTCTTGGGGCTCTATTGGAGGAGGGAATGGGGGTCCGCTGGCCAATGGAAATGCCTCATCAGCGCCCCTGCACCCCCAAGGAGAGCTGGGAGGTCCTGGGGCCTTTGGTACGCCTTGGGGTGCAACTACCTACCCTGGAGACAAGGGCCACCCAAATGCAGACACTGTGAACCCCCAAAACCCTGCTGCAATGCAGGCTGGTAACCCCCAAATCTCCTCTACTGCTGCTTACAAGAGTAATAATAACGACAATAACACTGCGGCCCCACGCTGGGACCAGGGGCCTGCCAACAACCCAAACCAGCCCCAGAGCAACTTGTCCTGGGGTATTGGCTCAAATCAAATCCCAGGCTCTGCAACCCAAACACCAGGAAATGGGAACCAAACTACGATGGGCCCTCCAGCAGGCATACCTCGTCCCTGGGGGAGCAGTGCGTCTTCTTCTTCCTCATCATCGTCGTCCTCTTCCACATCTATCAACAAGATGTCAAATGGAGAATGGGGATCAACAACTCCTGGAATCAACCATACAGATGCTGGAAGTCATAAAGGAAGCTCTGCCAACAATGGCTGGAAGAGCCTGGAGGATGACGCCATGGGTATGGGAGGGGGAGGAGGTGGAAGCCACAGCTTGGGGGGTGTCACTGCAGGCTGGGGTCGCACTGGAGGAAGTGAGGGAAGTGGAGAGAGCTCCGGAGGTCGATCCAGCTCAGAGAGGGAAGGTGGCCCGCCAAAAGGAGGAAACCGTAGAAAAGGTACCCATTCTGCATCAGTAGTGTCAACTGTATCACAGGCTGATGTGGACCCAAGGGTTCTATCCAACACTGGATGGGGACAGACGCCCATACGGCAGAACACCGCCTGGGATGTCAATTCTCCCGCTAATAATCAACACCAGGGTCCCAGAGGAGACGAAAGAAAGCATAGCAGCGGAGGTTCCGGCTGGGGCACAGCAACACCGGCAGCTCCCTCTCAGAACTCTGGAGGTAGGGCTATAATATGTGTGAATGCATTTTAGTGATTTTAAACAAACATATGCTTATGTAGAACAGAAATGTATGGTGCTGAAAGCAAAAAATTAATGTATCTCTCTTTAATCTACTTGCAGGCTGGGGGGGTGGGCCAGGCAGCTCAGGCCCAGGTACAGGAGGTTCTGGCTGGGGAGAGCGGACAACCTCTGGGTGGGACAGCAAAGTCCCAGCAAGTGGAGGAGGTGGACAGAGTGGCTGGAACGATGGATCCAGCTACAAGGGGAACAACAACAACAGTAACACCTGGAGCAATAACATTAATAAAGATGACAGGTAATTTATGTTTGGGCATTATAGAAATACTGATTGTACCGAGCCAGAATTTTTTTTGCAGTATATGTAACTAAGACTATTTTATATTTTACTGATCACCTTCAATGTTTTTGTTTAGGTCTAATACATGGACTAATGCGCCCAAACCACAGCAGGGCTGGGGTTCCAATAGCAGAAATGGATGTGAAGGCTGGGGTAATGGTGGAGATGGTGCCAGACCAGGCCCCAACAACCACTGGGGGGAGCCACAAAAAGGTGCAGGCTCAGTGGGCTGGGACAGCGACAGCGACCGGTCTGGCTCTGGATGTTGGAGCGAGCAAAGTCGAACCAACACCAGCAGCAGCAACACCTGGGTAGGTAGTGGAGGATCAAATACTCCAGACCAGAACACTCCAAACCCAGGTTCCAACTGGGGCGATTCTGTCCACAAACCCAATCCTCAGAGTAACAGCCAGGGCTGGGGTGAGCCGATGAAGAACAACCACGGAGCCCAGAACTGGGGTGAGCCAAATCCCAAGCCCTCCAACGAGTGGGGAAAAGGCCCTGAATCCAACATGTCCAAAGGCAATCAAGGTCCTGACAAGCCCAGAGGTACTTAATAGGATTGTGCATCATCAGAATCATAGTCTAGAATAAGATCCCCCCCCCCTTTGTTTGAGTTTTGACAATGTATAGCAAAAACGTTAAGTGGGACAATATATGAGTGACTTGCATTTTTATTTATTATTCAATCAGGCTGGCTGGGAGGCCCTATTCCCACAGTAGGTCAGAAGGAGGAAGTGGCAACTGGGTGGGAAGAACCTTCTCCAGAGTCCGTTCGTCGGAGGATGGAGATCGATGATGGGACAGCAGCTTGGGGAGACCCTGGTAAACACTCAGCCAACTATACATTTCTTCAGAAAGAGCTGTACAAAGCCATAATATGTGAAATTCCAGGCTTTTCGTTTTCAGCCGATGACTCACATGAAACCTTCGTAGGTAAATACAGTGGTGGAGCTGTCAACATGTGGAACAGGACTGGCCAACCTGATCAGGAGTCCATAGGCCCATCCTCCCAGCACCAGTCCCACCCAGCACACAGTTCGAAGCATCCTCCTCAGCCCGCGCAGCCTCTTACCCAGGAGAAAAGCTCTGGTAAGTTGGAATATATAAAATTGTGCACATGCCCAAACCTAACATGTGCATACATGTGAAAAAGATAATGATGATTTAAACTCCACTGAGTCTCACTTGCCCTCTTTATAGTTTAGGTCCACGTAGATGTGGTTGGCCAGGTTACAACAGATCTTGCCGTTATTCACATTTTCCAGTGTTTTTTTGCCTGCAGGGTTACTTTCATCATGTCACTCTGTCAATTATTCCTTAGCTCTGCAGATTCTCAAATGTTCCAACAACACGTACACACTGTGTTTCACAAGCATGTAGATTAACGGGGTTTTTTTTTAGTTTTATTTTTTGATACTGAAGTACATGTGAAAATGCTAGGACATGAACAAGTATCTAAAATGGTACGCTCATGTAATTGCAAGCTGTCTGCTGCAGTCATTAAGCCTTAAATATGAATAAAGAGATGCAAGTCCCGCCCACACTCGTTTTGAGATATTTGAAGTAAGGTCTTAAAAGGATTTAGACAGTGCAAACACAAAAAGTGTTTATGCACACACACTCACAAATGTATTCAAAAGCATACACATTTCGAATAGAAGCATAGAGAGAAAACAAACCCATACAGCCATTCTCTCCCATTTCCCTACGGTGTTGTCTATGTTGAGGGCTTTTTGTAAAGCCGGTTGAGTCATCCCTTTGGAATGCTAAGAGCATCGATTTTTCTCTTCTCTCATTCGCCCTTTTTCTCCCTCCTCGCTTTCTCTCTCGCCTGCCAATTCTGCTTGCTGTAGAAACACTGGCTTTTGTTGGGTTTGAGGAAAAAGAAAGAGAGCCCATGAGTGGTAGAGGAGGTCTGGTGACTTGGTAATAGGAGTGGTTCCAATGTAAGATGGGGGGAAAAACTAAAATGAGTAAGGCAGCTATTCTGCAGTGGTCTGAGAAGGGGAAAATAAGACAGGGAGGGGCTGTTAAGGTTATTCAGGGTTCCTGTCTAGCGAGCTAACTGGAGCAGCAAAGTGGATGGCTAGAAAGGGTGGGGCGAACTAGACAGCTACAGCTACTGTAATAAAAAATAATCAGGTTGTAGATTTAAATTGATTTTAGTTAATTGTGGGTGGTTTCTTTTTGTGAATATTAAAGCGCAAAAAAGCAATGACAACTGTAATATTGGTAAATTGAGAAATTATGAGTGAAAGAAGTTGGTCAATACAATTGTGTTCATGGATATGTAACATGTTTAAACTGTTTTAAAAACAAAATGTAACTTCAATGTTCTTTTTTAGACATTGTATATTTTTCAGTTTGCTCTTAGATGGGCTTGTCAAACACATTTATACACACGTTTACACACACACACACACACACACACATTGTGTTTCCCATCCCCCTTTTTATTAGATCAACTGATGCACTTATGTAGACGGTGAAACAGAGAAATAGATGTGGGCTAATGTTACAGTTTGTCAGTTGGTGTGTGTGCACACTCAGTCTTTGTGTGCGAGTGTATAGCAAATGTGGGGAAAAAAAGGATGTGCAAATTTGTGTATATGCATCTACCTCTGCCTGTGTGCTTAGGTGTGTGTACATTCTTTGTGTGTGAGCGTGCCCAGTCACATGAGGGACACTGGAGCCTGAGGCCACCCCATGACCTATCCTATTTTTATGGGGAGGTATCCCTGGCATCTCCCCACATGCCTCCTGTGGAGGGAGAAAACAGCAGGTCTGGGTGGTCAGCTGTAACAGGAGCCTTTTGAACTCATACTTGCGCTCACTTAAGCACACACAGTCTCACATTGGAAAGTGAGTTGGGGCCTGCGCACACATCTACACCCACAAAAGTTAATATAAACAACACTTACATAAGCAAGTTGACGCAGGGTTCCCCAGAGACATGAGCAGGGCTCTCTCCTTGAGCTCTGTTAGCTGATTCCAACAGAGAAAAAAACATGTAAACTTGCAGCATCGATATGAAAATGAAGAGTCTAGAAAGGTCTAAAAACAAACTGTATGCATCTACATATTTAAATTTGAGGCATGCATGAAATAAATGGAAAACTCTATTGGTTCAAAACAACTGCACAAGACCACAGAAAGTATATTGTAATTATAATGGGGACCATGCTCTTTTCCTTCAGGTTGGGGTGAGCCTTACTCCAAACAGAAGGAGCCCTCAACATGGGGGGAGCCTACCACTGCTCCACCGGTGAAAGTGGACAACGGGACGTCTGCCTGGGGGAAGCCGATGGAAACCAGCTCCAGCTGGGAAGAACCCAGCAGGGGTAGCAGAGACTCTGGGTCTACATGGGGCGGCCAGCATAAGTCTGGTAGGCGCACTCATGAACATTATTATTAAGCAAAAACCTGTGTTTAAGCTATGAACCGTCATGACTGACCTTGAACTTCTATAGTATCCCTCGTTGGTATTCAATTTCTACATCTGTCCCTACCTGCTTTTGTAGCTCCAGTTCCAAAGCCCATGGAGACGTGGTGTGGTGAGGAGGCCTCCATGGGCAATAGCTGGGATCAGGAAGAGGAGGTCGAGATTGGCATGTGGAGTAACAGCCAACAGGACAACAGATCCCATGAACAAAACACCTGGAACTACAAGCATAGAGGCTCCATCAAGGTTTGTTCAACTCTTTAGCTTTGGGCAATTGTTCATCCTAAACATGAAAACACTGATCCTTGGTCCGTCTGAACGTCTGCCATTACAGTAAAGCACATCATAAGTCTGGAGTTCTTTTAGCCGCCTTTGTGGTTAACAGAAAAGGAAACAAAGCCATCCTGCTAATGCTTCGAGTGTCTTCAGTGAATAATTTTTTTTGTCTGTTTCAGATGAACAAACCGATGAATAAACAGGATGAACCCTGGATGAAACCGTTCGTCAACCAGTTCAACAGCATGAACTTCTCTGTAAGGACAATTTCTTTCATTTTAAAATTTAGTTTTTTTAAATGGTTGTGCTGTTCTAACGTACATTGAACTTTTGATAATCATCCTGAAGAATGCATTTCAGTTTCTTCTTTTCAATTAATGTTGAATGAAACACTTGTCACTATGGCTACTTGATCAGAATCCAATGTGTAGTTCCCACTAGGAAATACTTTTCCATTTTAAAGCTGTTACTATGTGCTTGAAACGTATAATAAATATTTAATAAATAAATGCAATATTCATGCTTTTCTTTCTCTATAATCCCATTTCCTTATTTTTACCCTTGCAGAGAGACTCTCCTGACGACTCCATGAAGACAGGAGCAGGGATGGTGCAGGACAAACGTATGGACATGGGCAGTATGGGAGACTTCAATGGAGTAATGGGGAAGACCCCCGGGTCTCGACACCATCTCCACAAGGAGTCTGCCATGGATCGCAGCCCTTACTATGACAAGGTATGCAGAAACCTTTGTTTCCCTGTTATACTGTGGGTGGGGGTGAAGAAAACGTCAGAGGATCACCTCTTGGGAATACAAAACTAAAATGTTGTCGAAATGTGGTACCAAGTTCACAGTAGGTTGGTAGTACCGGCACTTTACAGGATTGGTAATAAACACGTTCTGCTGTTTAAAACGACATTACGAAATAGTGGTTTGGTCAATCTCTCTGCAATTGCGGTGACCATGAGGTAGGTGTGGAATGGAAGAGTCCCATTTGAGTCTGGCTGGGTATTGCTCTCTCAGTCCTGTAGCGCCCCACAGTGGTTGTTCTAACACACTGCATTTTATGTGTGGACTACTGAAAGGGATGTTTCATTTGATACTTACTGTTGTATGCCATTCTGAATTATTCTGTAGGTGGTGTCCAAAGGAAATATGCACACTTACATAGTTAATTGTAACAATTAGTAGTTTATAAGTGAATTTCTGATTATACAGTAATGATTCATTCCCTTACATAGTTCTGTACAAAGCAGCTGTGGGTTTTTTAGGCTTTGCTGCTTTTCCTTCTGCACTTAACGCTGCTTGTCTCTTATCTTTGCTACTGTCTTTCTGACTCCCATTGTCTGGTGCCCTCCCTTCCTCTCCATTGCTTACTTCTACTCATCTCCTATACTCCCTTTTAAAAATTAACTCTTTTCCTTCTTTTCTCCTTGCCTCTCTGCACTTCTCTGGCTGCTGATGTGCTTCCTGTTGCTCTGTGCTTGCCGTCCATCTGCTGTGCACCTGACCTTGCTTCTGCAGCTGTCTGTTTCCCGCTCTGCTTATGATAGCCAAGCTTCTGATGAGCTCTCCTCCAATCAAAGCATGAGCTTTTCCACTTCCTCCAATTCTGCTCAGCCTATTCCCTGTCTCGACTCTGGGCCGTCTCCTGCCCACTCTAGTCCTGGGGGCACTCGACAGGTGAGTGTGGAAGGATGAAAAGGATATTGTCTTTAGGCCATGAGCCTCAGACCCTAAGATGCTAACAATGATTTTAGTACTCAAAGCTTCTATAGATTATTTCATTTATGCGTCGTTTAAGAAGTACTTTTGCTTTTGCCATCGGCCGACGCTGACAGCCGTGTAGTCTGCACAAGCCTTAACGTACAGCTCCATGACACCCAGTTAACTCATGACTGCAACGTTACAACCCAAACTCACGGCCCAAAAAGTCTGTGGCCCACTGGCAGAACATCGGGTGCTTTCTGAGGTGCTGTTGCAGAGGCGACAAAAGTTTCGTTTTACAGTATACTGACTGTGACATTACAGAGTTGTTTTCTTTTAGCTTGAAATAAATCCCATGCTTTGGACACTTTCTTCTTCGTCCCTCGCTATTTTCTCTCTCTTCCTCCACTTTGCAACCAGCGCCATCATAATCACATATCGTAAGCGCAATGTGTGACAGTAATAAATGTCGTGTGCTGTATAGTTATATGGATTAAAGTATCGATGCAAAGAATTTGCGTTGATGCATTTTGGTAATCGATTTAATCGATGAATCGTTTTAGCCCTATTTCTAACCTTGTAGAACATTACATTATGAATGACAAAACCAGATTTTTAAGTTTGTTGCAAGTTGTTTGACCATTTGTGTTTGTGTTTCCCTGATCAGAATGTAAACCCCATAATGGGTGGCAACATCGTAGCACAGGGCCGAGGCGGCCCCCAGTCCCAGGTCCCCCCCCAACCCAACCTTCGTAACCAAGTGCCTCCACCCATCCTGCCCTCTCAGGTAGTGCACACAAACATTCAGTTCATTCAGATGCCATTGCATCTATTGCTCATTATGTGTTGGGCTACAACGTTTTACAAGTCTCGTCACAACCGTGGCTTGAATATCGCTTTGTCTTTAACATGGATGCACT
Source organism: Lepomis gibbosus (assembly GCA_029875015.1). NCBI lineage: Eukaryota > Metazoa > Chordata > Actinopteri > Centrarchiformes > Centrarchidae > Lepomis > Lepomis gibbosus. Next base: position 20,562 of record JAPMOB010228816.1, on the reverse strand, counting down.
TTTAGCGTTTTCATGACAAAACATGCAGATCGTTGAAGTCAAGCTTTGTAGATCTTATGGGCTTTTCTCTTGTTTGGTGTTTTTGTTGGCTACCTTCCAAGCAGCCTTTGCAGGAACTTGAAACTCACTTGAGATGAATAATCCTTCATAGTATAGACCAGCTACAAGAGATGGGGTTCGAGACCCGGTTCTAAAAGGACCCGGTTCCAAAATTCCTCAAAACCCGAAAATAAATAAGGTCCGAGCTTATTCATACTGCCATCGAGACTAGCGGGTCCTATAATCTAACGTTATGTTTGGAGCGTCATCAGATTTAACATGAACGCGATGGATAAGAAAGTTTCTAATGATGGCACTGAAATTGGGTATTAAACAGGTTCGGGACTGTTTATCATCAGGCTTCAGCCTCTGCTGCTCTGTCTGTTCCTACACACACACACACACACACACACACACAGACACACACACAGAGCGGCCAGCAGAGAGAGACGTCGCGGTGGAGCCAATAGCTACGCTCGTTTCTGTAAGCATGTGCAGTAAAACCTTCACGAGTAAAAAGACAATACTTTATCAATACACCTGCCTGTCAGGTAAACATGTAGAAATGGTTAATCTAATCATCTCTGTCCTCAGTCTGTCTGACTCTTAGTGTTGTGTACAAGTACAGCTAACGTTAGCTTGGCAGTTAGCCAAATGTAAAAAAACAAGCTATATAGACAGACAAGCTGTCTGTCTGGAGCATAGACTGGTCTGTACTCTTAAAATCTGGCACATTGTTGTAAACTCAGCCGCTGGCTGAGACAAACCAGCCGCTCCTTCTCCTACCAGGTAACGTTACCTGCAGGCAGTGAATAACAGCAGGGAGGAGGACGAGGAGGAGGGGGGACTGATACAGACTGGTCTGGATTTTTATTCTTTCTAAAGGTCACTCAGTATTGTGGTGTCAGATACTGAGTTTATCTATAGTGACTTTGCTGTTGTAAACTTTAATGTTGCTGCTCTAGAAACAACATTTAGCTGTATTTAAAATATTAAATTCTAATTGTTTTGTTAATTTAAAAACAACCAGGCAGCTAGTATGCACTCTTCAATATATGTTTATTTATTGCAAGTCATTGTCATCTTAATATATACACATTGAATATTTTCATCATATCGTGCAGGCCTACCTCATGCCCATTAGGTCTGGTCGTACCAAATAACTGTCACCAAATAATAGTAAAGTATCGATATCGAAAGAATCGAATCATTAAGAATTCTCCATAAGGGCATCAATATCAATAAAAATGAACAGTCCCCATCCCTACCAGCTACACAGTATTGTCATGTTTTGTTACTTAAGGAGTCAAATGTTCTTATTTTGATGTACAATGTTAAACTATTTGTAGATAATGGTAATACACCTGTCAAAGTGGGAGTAAGAGTTGTGAAGCTACATTTATTCACTAAACGTCCACCAAATATTATCACTGCCCTTTTTCCCCCATGGTCTATGTTGTTCAACATCTAACTCAGTAAAACCAAACAGACATTACAAACTGAAACCCAAATCTTGTTTGTGTTAAGGTCCCTCCATCCCTGTTGAAGTACCCAGGAGGTAACGGAGGTCTGAACCCTCTGTTTGGCCCTCAGCAGGTGGCTGTGCTCAACCAACTCTCCCAGCTCAACCAGCTGTCACAGCTCAACCAGATCAACCAGTTACAGGTAGAGTGATGGAAACATGCACTTGAACACACATACACTGGCATGGAGAAAATGTTTTTCTGTATTGTTATTTATTTATTTATGTAAAGGGCTGTCTTGCACTGGGCATCTAATGTTAATCAGAGCAATGTGTAAACAACAAAGATTTGCTGTTGTGCACTGAAACTGTGTCTATAAGAATGAGTTTTTCTGCATTGCCAGTTCTTTCCCCAATAGATTTGTTTTTTTAAGAGTACCTAATTTCCCCCACACAAGGGATAACCCGATGTAGGTGAATGAAATGTCACTAAATCGCAGCCAAAGTACATGCTACATACACATAACTAAATATAAATTCTTGAACTGAAAACTTCTTGAATTCAGGGATAGTTTCATGCACTCAAACACATGTAGCCAGTGAACCTTGTATTTCAATGCTCCCTTTGCAGAATTGTCACTGGCTTACATATTGTAGCTGTATTACTCTCTCTACAAATGGATTTGAAGTATACAGTGTTGTGCAGTCAGTGTTTGAAGAACTTAATCTGAGACACATAAACATCAACCACCTTCTTTTATTAACATTTGTCTTCTTATTTATCTGCAGCGTCTTCTCCTCCAGCAGCAGCAGCAGCAGCAGCAACAGCAGCAGAAAGCTCAGAGCCAGAGAGCCATGCCCGTGGGACGGCAGACTGAACAGGTGTGTCTCTGTCTTTATTACACCCAGACTTGAGGAGTTTTTTTTGTTTTTCTTCATGAAACGGTAGCATCGCCATGGTCTTATTGGTCTGTTTCTCTAACTTCCTTCCTCCTGTCCTTAGACACGTCCTATTGGTTCGTCTCCATCAATGATGCAGCCGCCACGGCACCTGGACCCCACCCTGTTAAAACAGGCCCCGTCCCACAAACCGTACCTGGATAACTACTTGTCCCACAATACCCCTGAGATGCAGAAGGATGCTGCTGCTCTTGGATCCTTCAGCAACTTCCCTTTAAGTAAGTTAGCTAGTATTAGTCATTTTCCAAACTTAATTCTCCAACATTTAAATGACAATACATTTAGATGTTAATATATGCCTGTGAAATAGTAATATTAAGTATTATGTGTTTGAATGTGTAAAATGCCTATTTAGTTTTAACTATTTCTGTTGAATCTTTCCATATTTTAATTCAATGTGCCTAAATTTCTTCTCTTTCTGCTGTTTTCTATCTTCCTCCATCCCTCCCATCAGGCTTGAACTCTAACCTGAATGTATCCCTGGATATGGGTGTTGGTGGTGGTAGTGGTGGCGGAGCTGTGAGCTACAAAGAGCCGCCCCAGTCCAGACTGAAGAAACTTTGGGCTACTGACCCTCTGGAGCAGAACAGCAAACCTGGTACAGAAGACTGTGTTTTAGACAGTGCAGAGTTGTGTATGCAGTGATTGTCAGTGTAGGCGAGGTGATCATATAAAAAAATTTTTCCTGCACACTTGCTGCCTGCAGACTTGAAATGTGGCTTTGAAAGTTTGCAGTTTGGTCCTTTTGCAAAAGATTTGTCCTGTAGTCATCTTGGATTCACAGGATTGAACACATTTCAGTACATTTAATGTTTCAGTTAAACATAAGCCACACACTAAATGCTGGACTGTGGCTTGTTATTATTTACTCTAAACAAATGTTAGATGATAGATTTTAGAAATATAGAAGCAGCCGGGGCCATTGAAACCATATTTTTCTGCCCGTACAGTAGTCTCACCAAATCAATGAGTCTGTGCGATTGTGTGCTTATGTTTGTGTGTGTTTGTCCCACAGGTGCTATGTCGTCTGGGCTGCGTCTGGAGGACTCTCCCTTCTATGACTTCCTGTCTCCTGGCCCATCTCCCCTGAGTCCTCCCGGCCAATCAATGGGCTCGGTGGGTGATGGCTGGCCACCCCGTGCCAACTCCCCCCCGCCCCATGGAAACACTGTCACCTGGCCCCCAGGTACACATGCTTTCCTATGCATAAACAAACAAAACAAAATGTTTGCACTGAAAACAACTGATTATTTTGTCTGTGTGTGTGTGTCTGCAGAGTTCCGGCCCGGAGAGCCTTGGAAAGGTTACCCCAACATTGACCCTGAGACTGACCCCTATGTGACCCCCGGCAGTGTCATCAACAACCTCTCCATCAACACCGTCCGCGACACAGACCACCTCAGGGACAGGAACAACGGTAGACCACACACGGTCATAAACACAAACTCGGGTTGAGTTCTCATAGCCAGCTCCATTTAATGTTTTTATCAGCAAAGAATGATGTGTAAAATTTTAGAAAGTGTTTCATCTTAAGCCAACTACATTCAGTTTTACTGATTGACAGAGGTCACAAGCAGATTATAGTTTCTGTGCTCTGTAAAAGCTGGGTTATTAGAGAAGCACCACTGTGTACAGTGAAGTGAGCTGCATTTTTGTGGGTGTTGACTGAAATAATTGAAATTTTAAGCCGTATTATTTTGTTATAATGGAGGCATGTGTTCATTTTGTATTAAAGTAATTTTTAAATTTTGAAATTGTTAGGTCCAAACTCGTTATCAGGTAGCTGAAGTGGTCAACATTATTTGAGCTCCCATTTAGATTTGCAGTCTTTCTGCTTCCTGACCCAAGAATTCTCATATAGATCTCAGTTGAATGAGTTTGAGTTTCAAAATATTGTTATTCTTTGTATTTTTTTCTGTTAGTAAAAAAATGTTAAAAGCTAAACTTGAAGATTAAATAAGATATTTGAGAGCATTCAGGTTTACTGAGCTGATTTGGATTCGGATTTGACAAAAATGCTATTGAACACACTCACAGACAATAACCCTTCTTTTTGTTTCCCAGGGCCATCCTCATCACTGAACACCACGATGCCTTCTAACAGTGCCTGGTCATCCATTCGTGCCTCCAGCCACAGCGGTTCCCTCACCAGTACAGCACAAAGCACTTCAGGTATGTGTTCCTGTTTTGTAATTGAGCCTTTGCCATCTTGTCCTTCACAATGGTATGGTTCTGTGTTCTTTTTGTTTTTTTTCTTGCTGTTAGATAATAAGACAAATGTTTTGAGAAAGACTGCTTGTAGATCTGTGAAAAAGGAGGTTTCACTTTTCTCTACCCTATCCTTGCAGCCAGACCCAGTGAGTCAAAGTGGTCTCCCGGCGGCGGTTCTGTGTCCAACTCCTCCCTGGCCCATGAGCTGTGGAAGGTCCCCCTGCCTCCCAAGGCCATGTCTGTGGCGGCCCCCTCCAGACCACCACCCGGCCTCACCAGCCAGAAGCCCAGCCCTGCCTCCTCCGGCTGGGACGGCTCTGCCCTGAGGCTTGGGGGGTGGGGCTCCTCCGAATCCAGATACACACCTGGTGAGGGCAGAGGGAGAGGCACATTTACTATAAGAACTGTAGCAATGTCCGAATAACAAGGATTTGTTTAGGTTTTAATCACTATGTGAGGAAGAAACTGTCAATGACAGAAAATGGAAGTTTGCTCAAACATTTTTGTGTTACAAATCGCGCTAAATTAGTATGCATATAAAGTATATGCTCCAGATTTACCAGACTTAGTTTGGTGCAAGTCAGAAAACAGATTCAGATTTATTTTTACTGTCGGCTGCCTTTGCAGGTTCTTAACTTCTGCACAGACAAGAAAAATGACAAAGTTCTGACTGATTGTAAGTAGACTTGTTTTCCAAGTCTAAATGGATGCTGCCTTGAATAAGTCTTTATGATTTTAATGTTTTACCATAGTTATTTTTGATAATACACCTTCCAACACTATCAGTTTGGATCCCTCATAGTTGAACGTCGTAGGCGATGTAGAGAAGCAGGATGTACTACTCTAAGTAGGAGAGTTATTTCATCCTGGTCGTTGGCTGGAGGACACGTCTACTCACCCTCATTCATTTGACCTAAAATGCTTTTTATCTTGGCTGATTATGATTCTGCTCTGTGTATTGGCAGGTTCCAGTTGGGGTGACAGCAGCAGCTCAGGGAGAACCCAATGGCTTGTTCTGAAAAATCTCACACCTCAGGTACTCGCACAGACATAAATGTAACATTTAATCTGTGTTTTGTTGTTTTCATGGTATATATACTTGCAAAGTGGGAGGGTGTCGCTGGTTCTGGAGGGGAACCCATTCTGTATTCCTGTTAACATTTTTTCTACAAACCATATCCTCATTGTTGCTTAACAGAAACATGAGACTCTCCTGGATAATTTCACATTCGCACCATTATTAGTGTAATCAGTTGGTCATGAATATCAATAGAGAATAACATGAATGATAAATTTTACAGTTTAAAATCTAACTCTACCTTGGCTTGTTACGTTAGCCTTTCTCTTGGTGTCTTTCTCCTTACTCGTCTCTCTCTGCCTCTCCTCCGACACGTGTCGCATTACACTAGAGCAACGCGTCTTCACCATCTTATCAAACTAAAAGCCTTTGCACAGTCAAACCCCAAATCATAAGTTTGTTGTGGACACCAGCTTTACTTATTTCAGCTTTGTTTCTCAGAAATCATAAATTGCCCGTTATTTTGGCATGGCAGATACTTAAAAAATACTACACCATCCATGAGCCTCAACTGCTGTTGCTATGGGGGAGAAGCTAGTCAGACACATGAATCAGAAAGGTAGCAAATTCAAAGTGCTCCTGCATTGCAGTTAAGAACATGTCATGGTGCAAAATGTCAAAGTAATTAGATACTGCCTTTAATACGTAGCTTCCATCAGCCATAAGCATAATAGAACTTTACGCTCACGAGTAATTGAATGTTTCAGCTAAGTAGTCGTAGTTAACTTCTACCTTGATGTTTTTACGTACACAGGATTGTACCTTGTAACTTTTTCTCAAAGAAACTTTTCTATGTAACATTTTCTATGGAAAGAATTGATGCGATATTTGTCAGTAGTTGCTTAACAGCTGTTCCCGTGTATCCCGTTTGTGTGTGTTTTTCTATTTGTCTCACAGATTGATGGCTCTACCCTGAAGACCTTGTGCATGCAGCACGGGCCTCTGATCACATTCCACCTCAACCTGCCGCATGGTAACGCTGTGGTATGCTACAGCTCCAAGGATGAGGCCGCCAAGGCCCAGAAGAGCCTGCACATGTAAGAACATCAGGCATAGATTAGTCTGACTGAAACTCATTTTTTAAATTTAGGAAAACTTGTGCTATCAATAATCCCCTGACACACTCATACACAAAAAAACCCCACATTTCATCAGGACAGTTGAGTCATGCTCCCAAAAAAGGGTTGGAGGTAGGGGACAAATGTCAATATTGACCAGAAGGTTTGCAGCTCTAGACGTGTAGGATCAAAGAATGGTTGCAATGATGGAACGTCATTCCTATATTATTGGTGATTATGTGTTAATATTTCTAAATGAGCAGGATTGTGGTGCAGCTGTAGAATGTAATTAAAAAGAGGTTTTTTTTAATGGGCTGCGGTGTGTCTGACAATGTTTTAAAAGCAGTTCAGCGACTGTTTAAATTGAATAGATTTCATATTAAAGGTAAACAAATATATTTAAAAAGGAATAGATCAGATACTGCCTCTTCATCATTTATTACAGAAATGTAAGCCTGGTAAACTATTATTAATTGAATTAACAGACAACACTGAATAAAACTGTTAACTTACACAACAGTGAAAATACTCAGTTGATTGAACGGACTCTGATCAGCTGTTCTAGATCTGGAAACTATGAGTTTCCATTTCAAAGTTCATCAACTCCAAGTTCAGGGTTTGTCAGAGTTTGTTAAACCTCCTTTCTGGCAGAGACCCCAGGTTACTATAGTACATGTAAACATGTTCTCCGATTTCCTGCGTAATCTGATTTCTCTGAATAACTGGTGTCTTGCATGCATATAAACGTACATTGCAAGTGTTTTGGACTCACTCAAACACTTTGTGTCTTACATTTTGTCTCTCTGCAGGTGTGTTTTGGGGAACACTACTATTCTGGCTGATTTTGCCAGCGAGGAGGAAATCAACCGTTTCTTTGCACAAGGGCAGTCATTGGCCACTCCCTCCTCTGGCTGGCAGGCCATTGGCTCCTCTCAGAGCAGAATGGATCAGTCTCACCCCTTTCCCAGCCGCGCTCCTGAACCTAACCAGTGGAACAGCAGCGATCTCCACAGCTCCTCCCTCTGGGGCGGGCCCAACTATTCCAGTAGCCTGTGGGGGAGCCCCAGTGGCACCGAGGCAGGGAGGATCAGCAGCCCCTCTCCAATCAGCTCTTTCCTCCCGGTGGATCACCTGACAGGGGGTGCGGACTCCATGTGAACCGCCTGCCAATCAAACAGGCTGAGGGAAGGGTCAGTAAAGAATTATCAATAATCAGCAGAAGAAAATGGAGAAAAAAAAGTAGTTAAACGCAATGGCACTAGTTGGACTCTTTCTTACTTACAAGATATTCAACAAAACGGGGTCTCCCCTGTGGAAAACAAGTTACGTTTCTCTCTCTGCACATATGTCCACTTTGTTTTAGCCCAAAAACATATCAGTCGGAATACTTGAATCATGCAGGCCAATTCTATAATGTGAACGGATGGATATTTGCTTCCAGGTAGTGCTCTTTCAGACCGAAAAAAAGCTTCAATCGAGCTCATTATTATATATATATTTTTTGTTTCATTCGTCATGTTTATTTGAATTCCAATACTTTTCATTTTTAACGTTTTCTTTTTGTTTGTTTTTTTGCATTTGTTTGCTGACAATGTTGGAGTATGAGCTTTTTTAACTTTGCACTGAATGTGGTTTTTTCTCAGTATATATAATCTGCAATATAGAGGGAGCAGCCAGTTTTTCCAGTGTAGCTGTTTACTCATTGAGGTCCTTACCGTATGTGTGTATGCGTGTGCACGCGCACTTGTGTGTGGAAGTACTTTGTGTGTGTGTGTGAGATTGTGTGCGTGAATGAGTATGTGTGCGCTCCTCTCTGCCTTGGCACGCCTACCTTACTGCGTTGTCGTGGAGTTCAAGATCAACAGATAGTTAAAGAAGAATAAAAGCTGACTTAGGAGGATTATCTGGTGATAGTAAAAGTGACATTAAAAAGTATTGCACCAATTTTGTTTTAAAACTAAAGAACGTTGAGCTCTGCAGTGCTAAGGACTGTAGCCGCAGCTGGGACTAGCAAGCCCCGCCCACCCTACTGTGGGAGGCAGGGCCTATCTAGCAAGCCCTCCCATTAGCCCCATAGTGGGCAGGGGAGGGGGAACAGCACTTTCAGAATAGGCTTTCAATGTTTTGGAGGTGCCACACTGCAACCTCTTGTTTACAAGACTTAGGAGGCGGAACGTGTGTTCATTCTTCATTTTAAAGAGAAGATGGAATAAAATAGAAAATGCACAAAAAAAATTAAAAAAGGATAAAAAAATAACTTTAAAAATGTATAAAACAAATAGAAAAACAAAAAAAATTGAACTCTTATTGAGGATGAAGACGATGCTTTGTAACTCTGGGAATTCGGATCAGTGTTTTTGGCCATGGCGTTGGTTATTTGAACTATTCCTCTTTGTCTGCTAAATAACCAGCAATGGTTCTCAGGAAATCAAGCCAGTTTTCCCCCCTTGTAGGTGAATAAAAAAAACTACTACTCCTTGTAGGAAAGGATAATCCAACTTCTAGCACTGAAAACTATGTATAGGTCTGTAAGTTTTTTTTTTTTCTCTGCCAAATAACTGCTTTAAGCTGGAGAAGCTCAACACACTGCTTTCAATATGCTGTCTTTTGAGGTGGGAGGGGGGGCTCCTAACATGGGGGGTTGGAGGACAGGCTGTAGAAACCCCTACGCTCCCTCTCTCCTCCTCTTCCTCCTCTCCTCCAGTCCTCCACTCCACTGATGTAAAAATCAAAAGTGGGGGGGAGTGTTTGTGTGTGTGTGAGGGTGTGTGTGAGTGTGACTGTCAGTGGAAAATGTTCTGTCTTGTCAGACTTATAAACCAAGAGAAAGGCGAATCTGTATCTATGCATACTGTAGCCTCTCACACGGCCTACTGAGAGGTGTTTTTTTCTTTATTTTTTTTCTTATTTTTCCCCATGACTCAAAATGTTTAAAGTGTTTTATTAAGTACAACAAAATGCGAAATATTACTTGCTTTTTTTCTTGTTTTTTTAATCACTGTCATTGCCACAAATGGTGTTTTGAAAAAGGAAAGAAGAGAAACTTTAAAAAATCTTGTTTTGATTGAAGAAACTATTTTAACAGTGCAAAAGTCGTCCACATTTCATTGCCTTGATCCTAATTGTGTCCGAAGATGCAACAACTAGTCAAGTGGCTTCTACCTGTTTACAAATAGAATATGATTGTATTGTTGTACTGNNGGGCGGGGGACTCATCTGAAGTTCCTGACCAGATGAATCGTGTGCGTGTGTGTATTAGGATGCCGGCAGTTGTGCGTTCTAGCGCTGGAGGGGAAGGTGTTTGGTTGTGGGAGGGAAGGGCGTCGTTGGTGTGTGAGAACAGTGTGAATGTAAATCCACCAGTGGTGTTTGTCGACAAAAATCCACATGTGAATAATAGATGCACCCATCTACCAGTGATTGTTTAGTTACTACAATGCACAATATCCGGGGAAAAACAAATGCTTCAGAAAGTGTGTGTGAACGAGAAGTCAGCATTAGCGAAGCCATGGACCTTAATTTCTTTTCACCACCATGTAATTATTCTGTTAAGCCTGTGGTGTGTGTGCGTGCGTGCGTGCGTGCATGTGTTTTCCCCCTCCGATATAGGTTTTTATTTCAGAAGTACTCTAAACGTTGGCTTTAGTTGTGTTTTTAAGTTTAGCCGTGAATATTTAACACTTCAAAGCATACGTAGCGAGACAGAACCTTGAGTATTAGCCAGACTTGACAGTGGTGTGTGCCAGTATTGAACTGCTCTCTACCAAATAATTCAAAAAGATTAGTTTACTTAATTCCAGATCTCTCTGCTTAAAAATAAATAAATGAATAAATAAAAAAATTAAAAAAAATAAATATATAAAAAATTGTATTTGATTTTGTCTTGTTTAACAAATGTTTTCAAGTGGATCATCTGAACCATGTTTGTCATTTGTTTTTGAGTTAACTTAATTTGACAAATTGAACTGAGGAGCCTTGGATTTTGCACTTGGGTGGATTAGAGGAAAGGCCGAGCGAGCAGAGAGCAAAGCCGTGATAGACAGACAGTTAACGGCGGCAGTGTAGTTTAGTTTTTCAGGTCTGTCTAAAGGAGAAAGTGCGTCTGTGTGAGTATTGTGACAGGGTAGTGTGTGTGTGTGTGTGTGTTCTCAGCTGAAGTGCAGGGTGTGTGTGCTGTGACTAGAGAAGATGGTGCTTTGTTGGCGCCAGTGAGGGAGTGAGAGAAGGGGCGGGGGGTCGTCCTCCTCCAGGTTTACCTCTCCCCTGTTCACTGGGCCGGCCGGTCAGAGTGGTGATGTTGCCATGCCGCCTGAACTGAGCCAGAATGTAGCTGAAAACGGTTTAAAAAAAGTAAAAAAATTACGGCCGGTGCCTCAATCTGCCTCAAACATCGATCCACCGCACGGAAAAATCAAGCAAAGCAACCGCTGCTCATTGTCTTTGTTTTTGATTACAAATTCAACTACTGTTTTGAATGCGCCCGTGTCGGTGGCTGTTGCGGTGGAGATGCTCGTGTCTGTAGCTTGACTGAAAGGAGGCGAGGCTTCTTGTTGGCCCCGTAGTGACTCAGGCAAGGGGATGTGGCTTGTGATCGGCTGGTTCTTTCTGGCTTTTCAGGGACACAGAGTTCCACTTGCCTCTTTGCCGGCTTATCCAGGATCAGCTCCCCCTCTCCAACTCCTAAGCTTAACTACAGGAGAGGAAACGCAAAACTGACAGGAGGTCTGGGGCAAGTGAACTCTAAATAGCCTAGTCAAAATAGTATTCCCTTAATGCTTTTGCTGAAATTATTTTACACTTTGTTCATTCTGATTTTGTTGATGCTTCTCTCCTGGCACTGACCTGGTAGCAGTTCTGTCCCTCCTTGGTGGGATAAAATCTGAACCCTGATCATCAGCGCAGGAGGCAGTATTGCTCTGCTGTTAGAGAAGGGACAAGCAACGTCTGTAAAACTCCTCTCATTGATGTTAATGTTACTGTTTTGGTTCTCAGCTTATTCTCGCTCTGTTTCTGTCTCGTCCATTCTACTGTTGGTGTGTGTGTGTATTGTGGGAAGATGCAAAAACCCAGTCTCGTACAGTGTGTTTATATTTGAACACATTATCATGCCAAATTAAGGAGGGGAGGGTGAGAGGGAAGGAAAGGGATTGATTATTGTGTGTGTGTGTGTGTGTGTGTGTGTATTTAAAAAGCTGGACAATGTTAAATGCTTGAAGAAAAAAATGTCATTTGCAAAAAGATGATGTGAGGAAAACCTTTTCAGTAAGTGAAAACCACCATGAGCAATGTACAATCCCCAGGGCTGCCAAGCAGCTTCCCGACAGGGCCAGTCGAGGGGAGGAAAGGAGGAAGGAAGGAAAGAGGGTAGGAGAGGAGGGAAGCTGGCTGGTGATACTCTACTACGTTTTAATGTTTAAGAAAAATAATGTGACTCTTTGTTTTTCTCTTGACTTAACTATCCTGTGAGCAAATGCTATATTATATCATAACACACCAACGGCTCTTACTGTCGATCAAAAGCGCGAAGGCTTTTTTTTTTTGACACAAAAACTATAAAAACTACAAAAAACAAACAAAATTTAAAAAACAAACAAAAACTGTGAGAATCTGCTGTCTTTTTTTGTCATTTTACATTTAGTATGAATACACACAAACAAACCCTGAAAAGCTTTAGTCTAACCAGCACAAAGATGTGGGTGGGTGGGTGGGGCGGGCTATTGGGGTGGGGTGGGTTGGGGTGGGCCACACAGAGGGGAGGGATGGGTGTTGCTCAGAGAGACTATGCAGTGGAGTGTTGAACCCAGGCTTCCATGTCCACCTTGGGTTTTTGCTTTCTTTAAATAAATAAAAAATCCCAAAAATGTTTTAAAAACACAGCTGAGACAGGATTCCCAATAATATTCCTCAAAACATGTTGTGCCATCGTTGAATCGTACTACTAGTACTACTACTAATAATAATAATAAACTGAAAAAACCTTATTACCTAGCAACCGTCGGGCCAGTTGTAGCAGGAGAGGAGGACAGGTTAAAATTTGCAAAGTCCATTTCTTTATTTTCACAGCTTGTCTCCTCCTCGACATGCCGAGGGGAGTGAGGCCGGTGAAACTGCAAATTTTACACACCTACAATGTTTTTTATAGAGATTCTATCAATCCACAGTGTGTAGTTGGATCACCTGTAAACCTATTATGCACATTGCTTTGGGAGACTGTTGAAACTATATATAATATATATATATATGAGAATATAAACGTACAATGTCTATAATCAACGAGAGGAAGTCTTCCTCTCTTACAAAAACAGGAAGTACCTTTTTATTTTCAAACGTCTTCCTCCGGTCATCAAAGGATTTTATCTTAAACTTTGGGGGGAAACTGCACTTTTTGAAGGACAATCTTTATTTGTATGGGTATTAAAAATTGACAAAAAAACTAAGTCGCCTGATATTACAAGGTATAGAAAACCAACTCCAGTGTGCTCTAATAATGAATGTCTCCTCTGATGCTGTCTATTTGTTTGGTTTCATTTAATTTCTTTATTTTCCTTCCTTTTGTTGCTTGGTTTGTTCTGTATTTTTTTTCTCCTTATTTTTCCGGATTTTAGTGCTCTTAAGAGAATCTGTACTAAGGTTGTAGAGTAGTAGGTAGTAGGTCTTCTGTTGGTTGTACTCGTATACTGTTTGTAACCCTCTGGCTCCCATAGCCTTCATACAAAGCTGTAAAACTTGGGTACAACCCTCAATAAAAGACTAACAATGACTCAATGGTTGTCTCCGGGAGTCATTCTTTCTCCCTGACTGTTTCTTAGTGATCTTGGTCAAATGGTCTGTGACCATTTACATCCTTTTAATTTGGATATTTTAAGTGAGAAGAATTCACTGTGCCACATTTTAGGATTTTCCTGTGCACGTCTGTCTATTGTATATCAGTCTGGCAACATTTTGCTCAATGTCACTAACATATGCTGAAGTTTTTGGTTTTATTAAAGTCAAGATTGTACTTCTTCCCATTTTTAATCTCTTACTGAGCTAACAAGCATTAGAAAAGGGAAAACATTGGGTATGTGACCCAGTGGTGGAAGAAGTATTCAGAAAGTACAAACTCAATGTAAAAATGCTTAACTATAAGAAAAAGTCCTGCTTTCAAACTCTTCAAAATGATAGTTGACATCAAAAGAAAAAGGGTAACGAGATGGGACATGAAAGAAATAAAACGCTAGACAAATTTGTGCTCAGTTTTTGGTCTTTTCTGATTTTACTCTTTGGGCATAAAACATTTCTTTAAAGAACATCACGTGAGAAGTGTGGTGGAAATTTTATATTTTACTATTACAGGCCCATGTGTGGTGGTTTATAATTGTCTTACAGCTAGGTGATGGCAGTTGCAAGGGTTTATCTGACTAAAGCACAAATTTCCATTACAGAAACTGAGGGGAAATGTCTCTTTAGTGAAACCTGTGGTGAGAGGCTTGCTTTGTAAGAGGTCAAACTACTGTATTGTATTTCACAAGTTTAAGATTTGACAAAGGTAAATATAATCTGTACAAGAATATCTGTACCTCGATTATCTGTGCTGTCTGCAACAGGAAGGTTTGAATCTCCCTTTGGACCAAAATGTAATCTGTTACTTTGAATTTTATCTTAAAATACAATTTTAAGATTGTAAATCTAAGTTTGCTTATTACTGTCACACCTCGTGCTTATGCTGTGTGAACACGTGATTATGATGCCGCTGTTTGGAAAGTGGAGGAAGAGAGAAAATAGCAAGGGACGAAGAAGAAAGTGTCTTAAGTATGGGATTATTTCAAGCTAAAAGAAAACTACAACTCTAATGCGAGTCTGTCTACAGGACTAAATTCTCTTGTGGGTTGGGCAGATTTTGTGGCCCTAGGACTGAAACACACTTGGTTAAACTGTAATCTGTGGCTCACATGTCAGAACATTTAGATTTTATTTTTAACCCTACAACAGTTTATGCTCTTCCGGTCAAGAATTTCACAGCCGAGACGCCAAAACTGTACAGCATGTGTTTTTATTGATCTAGTCATGACAACTTATACATTGGAACCACGGGGTGGAGCTGGAAGAAAAACAAAACAAAAAAACCCTGTGATATAACCTTGTTTAATATTGTTTATCTCAGAGCTCCCAAAGCGCATGTTCATTTAAATACAGTTAAACACAAGACACAGCAGCCAACAATGCTGCAATGCACAGAAGAGCTGACGGAGGAAGTGGGAAATGGTTTGGTGCCCATCTGCTTCACAAGCACTTCCTGTGGGGTCGCGCTGGGGTCAACGTCTCTGCAAGAAACAAACACTATTGAGTGAATACACGAACAATTGAGCTGAAACAAGAATGCAAATAGGACAGAGATATGCTGTATTTAATACTGGCTACTATATTAGCAGTTAGAGCTGCAACGATTAGTTGAATATTCGATTAGTCGGTCAAAAGAAAATTAATCAACTATTTTGATAATTAATCGTTTCAGGCATTTCAGCAAAAATGTGAAAACTTTCGATTAATTGTAACAGATGGCAGATTAGATATGAAAATAATCGTTAGTTGCAGCTCTACTAGTACTAGTGTGCACTGATTTGGCAGAAATATATGCGTTATACCTTCAAAATCCTATTTAGGGGTTGTACCAAAACAGGTTTAGATGGTTTAATTTAAAACAAAAAAAAAAAACAATTTTTTTTTCATACTGCATTGCTGCAGCTCCTCTTTTCATCCTGTGTTGAAGGCTTTGTTTTAGCTATGGAGTGAAATACTTGTCTCTAAATGATCTTTGTTGGGAGTTGCACATGCGCAGTTCCTAGTTAGGGACTACTAGCCAATCAGAAGCAGAGAAGGGTGGGTCCAGCTTGGCAACATCGACTGGAGCAAGAGTTTCAGAGTGGTCGAGTTATTAATCTGTAACAAAAGTATTTTTTATCCATAAAGTTTTCACTGAGCTCTGTCTCTACATCACAGTTAAAACTCTGTCCACTGACTGCCTGGAGGGTAGCTAGTGTTTGGAAGGGAGAGGTGTGCTGCAGCTCAGTTTTTTCCCCACTGGTGCTTGAGGGCATGTCAGACTAGCCGCTTGGCGAGCGTTACATGAGGCGCATCTAGCTTTCAGAATAGGAAACGACTACAAACGAGCTGTTTTCAGGCAGTTCAGAGCAGAGTTTTCTGTGGGATGGGAACTCGCTTTGGGGTGGACTTAGTCACTTTGCAAACCTATTACATGCACAAAAATGTATATAACTCAATAATGGAGAGGGAAAAAGCCAAAAAGCATAATACTACCTCTTTAATATAATCTTTACTTAATTAAGCAGTCTAAACAAGCAGTCATTTTTGAAATGGTGAACAAACATTCCTGTGTCAGTGGTGGACAAGAAGGAATATTACTTGTCTGCAGTGTATGTCCTGTTTTGTTATTGATAGCTCACTAAGGTTAACGCTGCTCTCTTTGTGATATCAAACGTTAGCTTAGCAGGCTTAAGCGTTATGGCCTAGGGACAAACGCAGCTAGCTATAACGTTATGCTCGTTACAGATCAGCTGTAGCCTTGTTCTCCTTACAAGATCAAAGTTTTATTCCTTCTATTGTTTACTTCCAGCTAAGCATGGCCTAGCATACTGCATACTAATATATGCAGTATGTAGTACACACTGCGGTTGCCAGTAGTTCCACATACAGCCATAGTTAAGGAGGGAAAGAAAACATGGCTGACTTGCCTCTATAGAGCAGATTATTCATAAACGTCCTTCTTGTCTGCGATGTACTGTACAATCTCCTCAGGACTCATCAACTTCTCTGCTTCTGCGTCGGGAATTTCGAAGCCTGCAGAGGAAAGACACACACAGAAGACAAGATCATGTTAACACCCCCTCTCATTTTCTGTTCCAAGTTGCACTTGAATGCACCACGGAAACCGCAGCCATCGGGCCAGCTCTAACGATAAAGTCGTCTGTATTTCTACTCCGAAGAGCAACACACAAACAAACTAACTGAACACTTATGCCACAGTGTTAAGTGGGAAAAACAAAATGCGTTACTGATGGTAACATGGGTATTTAAAAATAGTGGGTTTGTGCAGGAGTCCCGGGTCGTGAAAGGAACGATTCTTTCTTTTATTATCAGCTCACCTCGCCTGAACACCAAAATGAGTACCAGGTAGGTACTTTTGCCAGTGAAGAAACAAAAAAGGGAGTCAAGCCGAGCTGTGCCATGCATGGAAATTAGGGTTGGGTTGATAGACGATGCCATCGTCCATCGGCGATGGCTGACAGATCAGGCAGGCATCGTGATTGTAATTTTATGTTGTATAGCGTGCACCCCTGACAGGCTAGCAGCGACACAGACACTCACCAAACTCATCCTCCATGGCCATGATGATCTCCACCTGGTCCAAGCTGTCCAGACCCAGGTCTTTCATGAAGTGGGAGGATGTCTGCAGCTGTGGAGCAGAGAGTACCATTTTGCACAATCACTGGCATTTTTCTGGCAACACACAGTTTGGTACTGAACAGACACGATCTGAATATGAATCATAGATATTCCAAACTAACCATTCACACAATTACTACATCACATTTAGATTTCTTTTCTACGGCCCAGAGTAAAACAAGCCTTTCCTTCATCAGCCTCTCTCATACAAAGACAATCGGACGAAAGGATCAAATCACTGTTGAAGTGGAGTGTGTGGGCACATTAGCATGGTGTCTCAAACTGCATGCTAAAAGTCTGTAGAAGAATATCATCTGCAAAATAAGTTATTTCTACACATATTTTTCACAAATTAGATAATAAAAGATAAAATGCACATGTAGGATTTCAGTCGACTTTCATCCACATTTGGAAACAAAACATTAACAAAGGAAAACCTGTCCATCATCAAACACATCCATCATTCACTGCTAGTTTCCTAACTGGCTGGCGCTCGCTCTCACCCTCTCAGGGTTGATCTTGTCGTAGAGCTTGAGGACATACATGACGCGGTCTCTGATGGTGTCTAGGGTGAGAGGGGGCAGGTCCCCATACTGTCGGCACAACACGCCCACTGAGGGGACCTGAGGTGGGAGAAGGAGAAGAGGGTCAGGAGCGGGGATGATGAGGTGGACAGAGATCACAGAGGCATTCATTCTGAGAAACATTGTGAATTAGCTCAAAGTGATTTATGCTCACTTCCTATCTTAGGGTCAAAATGTTACGAGCACAAAGTGTTAACAGGCTGATCAGGCTTACACTGATTCAGGAGAGTCTGGAAGGATGATTTCAAGCACACAGGACGAGCAAGTAATCACTGCTTTGGCAACAGTTTAACCAAAACATTCATGCCAATAAAGCACGTTGAACTTGACTTTAATCACTGTAGCAACATATCAATTCACAATAACTTAACACACCCGCACTCACTGTTGATATTAAATGTACAGAATCTGGATTTTTCATAGTGATTTACACTTTAACTGTTTAATTTTATTCCTTACACATACAAACAAAGCTGAACACATTACTCCAGTACTTACATCACTTTCTCAGCTCCTAGTTCAATACAAAACCCATCTCCAAAGCTCGATGTATAGTCTCTAAAGCAGGTATCTGGTACAGCTCCTTAATACATTTCTGACCTGCTTAATGATGAAGTCTAATCTTCACTTCTGAGATTATCAAGTGCTGATTTTCTAACTGTACTGAAACATAAGATCAAAATCTAGTGCTTTCTGTTATTTTGGTCTTAATGTCAAACAAACTATTCGATGACCTGAGACCAGTCACAACTGTGTCGACATTCAAAAGCAAACTGAAAACTGTGTGATCTTCTGAAGCTTATGATTAGTTGTTGCGAGTGTCTGTCTGTAAGCTGGATGTGAAGTTTATTACTCTTATGGTTGATGTTTTTATTTTCTTGCAGTCTTCCCTCTATTGTTATGGTTATATGCTCATATGCTATATGAATACAACTTCTTTCTAAATATTTTTGCTGACTTTAGGTCTTTCATAACGCAAAATCACTTGACATCATGGGCGACCTCCCCCTGCATTACAGTACCATTAAATAAGTTGCCATTCTTCCCATGTTCAAAAACGGTCGTTAAACTAACATCCTACAATACACAAGAACTGCTTCACTGCTGCAATATTTTACTTTTCTAAACAGCACGCTTATCTGGCAATGCATCGTTGGCTATCGCCTAGCTAGAACAGGCTATAAAGTGTTACAGGGTGTTTAGCTTGAGTTCAGGCATCCATATGGCTCGAGACTGCAGGTGAGAGAGAGGCGACAACACAAATGTGTCAGTGCAGTCAACTCACCAACTTTGCTAGCTAGCTAAGCTAGCCACCAAGCAAAACATGGCTGCAGTGTAATCACAAATAAAACGTTACAAGATTTCGTGGATTTCTGGAGGGCTATCGTACCAACAGGTTTTCACTCGTGGTTAATTATGAACTTTGCATGCCATCGTGAACTTTTAGCAAGCTAAGTTAGCACGACACTTTTGAAAGACGTCGGTAGGTCACAGCAGCGAACGCTAGGCCATGGCGGTTCAATGTTACCGGAGACTCACCCGGCTCTGTCCGAGCCACCGCGTCCTCCGGCTGTCGGCAGCGAAGGAGATAGGTCGGTGGGCAGCTACAGACGGAGCAACAGCGGCTCTGACTGCCAGGTTACCGGAGGAAAGCCTAAGCGAGGGCCGGGCAAGCGAGCGGACACACTGCTGCAGGACACGGGCCGCCATGACGGAGAAAAGTGACTGGTGGCTCCCAGCGTGCAAGGCGAAGAAGAAACGGGGTCAAGGGCTCTCCCGTGCGCATGCGCAGAACACAAACCTTGTTTTTATTCTGTACCCTATTTTATTTTATTTGAGCTGTCTACAATGTTATTAACTAAACACACAATAAGTAAATAATTAATATAAAGAATGACTTTGATAAAAGGTAAGATACAAAAGTGTGGCGGAGCTAAGAAGCTGCTGAGGGAAGACCAATCAATCACAGAGTCATATTCCGGATTAGATGCTTAATAATTACTTAGCCAAATACCCGGAGGAGCAGAATTATTTAACACGTTATATAAATGTCTTACAGCTCAAATATAACAAATTCC
>JAPMOB010228814.1:0-14929 GCA_029875015.1 Lepomis gibbosus | reverse complement strand
GCTTGGCCACTCTGAATTTGACTGAAACGAGTGCTTTGGGCCTTTGTGCTGGCAGCCCAACAGGCATGTGACATTTAGGTATTTATTGACCTGAGCCTGAGCTGCTTGTCTCACAGATTATGTTTAAATATTGAACAGTATGTTTGCTAGTCTTTACGTTAAACCCATTGCCAAGACAACTTGAAAGCAATGAACACAGCTCAGTAATCTATGTTTCTATGGCAGGAAGTAAGTCTGACAATGATGAAAGAGCCCAACTTAATGAATCATTAATGAGTTTTTCATCGATTGGCTGAATCCCTATTAAAGCAAATGCCATGTTTGACAGGATTTTTTTCTTTTGTAAGGTAAAATAACAAATGTACTGTCTGGAAAGCTTTGACATTTTACAGTATATAGTGCAGAATAGTTACAGAAATGTCATTCGTGAGTACTGCTGTTGAACTCTTGGTTAAAAATGACTCAGTAAGTAGAGGAACATGCTATTCTATGTCTGAGTTTAAACTAATCTTTAAAATGGTGCAGCCTAATTATAGATAATCTCCCCAAAGTGGGCTGTCTGCATTGATTTGTCAGATGGAATCGCCTAACTCCTCCTTACTGCTACTTTCTCATCAATGGAAAGCAGCTTCGGTGAAATAGTGCACAGCTGTGCACCTATTGTACTTTCAGGCACTTAAAAATAGCAGCACTTTTCTTGTTTCACAAGTTCTACAAAGTCCAATTTCACGCAGTGGAGGAGGGTAGGACTGAGGTCAGTCTTGATATAACTGGAGCACACAGTAGAGTGCACCAATTGTCCAAGTCATCATTACATCAAAGGATCGAAGTTTCAAGACTATTGTCTGTCTTCAGTGGTATTTGATGACTTAGTGGACTTTTGTGAGCGGGACATTGCTTCATTATTCTGAGCAGACACGGTTCACTTCATGTTTTCAGCATGAGCAGGCAGGTTGAACTAAACTGAACCAAATGCCCCTTGCCTGCTCTTGTGTAATGAGCGTGTTAAGCGCATTGTCTTACTGGAACCATACTTTTACATTCTGCTTGAAACACAGATATATATATAGCTCTTCTCTATTTGTATGTTGTGCTGTTTATAGCTGGGCAAAAACATCAAGCCTCTGTTTTTTGTTTTTTATGGGTGAGTTTGTGCATGTTAGCTGGGTCTGGACACTACTTATTTATTCCCCAGCATCACTTCAAAGAAACACCACACCCAACTTCCTGGCTTCGATTTAACTGCTCTCTTGGGCTTCTCTCTCCGTAGTGCACATTCAGCTGTGCACAAATATGCCATCAGTATCTTTAGCCTTCTGTGAATGCTAATTTGCTTTCCCTTCGCTCTCCAGTGGTGCACAGGTGGTCTGCAGTCCGCCATGGATACCACCACCTCCATGAAGATGACCTCTCTGGCCATCCAGAGTCTGTTCAGCTATGTGGAGGAGGAGAACCTGGCCGCCATCAAAGCACATTTGGACAAGTTCAAAGATGTGGACAGCAGGAGTGATGTAAGTCAGGCATTAGTATGCCAGAGTATGAAGTAATGAGATGCTCTTTGAGATCATGTAACAAATGTTTTCTGGGAAAAGAGTACTAGAATCTGTGATGAAACAATACTCAGGAGACACAATACTTAATATTGTGTTCAGCTTATGGAGGTTTTTTTTTCATTTACATTGGCCATACATGAGATATAGTGCCTATAAAAAGTATTCACTGCCCTTGGAAGTTTTTGTGTTTCATTGTCTTTAATTAATTTAGAACAATTTGTAGAGATCTGTTTTTTACTTTGACATTTAACAGGCACATTAAATCACTGTTTAAATTAATGACGTAAAAGAGCAAAATGTGAACTTTGTACTTTTTGCAACCTCTAAGTAGTTAGAAAAGCTTAACACTGATGTAATGAAACAAATGTACTTTATAGGGGTTTATGGAAAGCCAGGACTACCTCCATACTACCTGAGCAGTATTTGGATTTGTTCCAGCTTATTCTTCTAAGTCTGTTACCTGTACATATAATGTGCACATGAGATGGGATGTTGTCAGCAAATACCCTGAAAAGACCAAAACCTACAATGAACTGATCCTACTAACAAGTATTGGCTTTGTATCCAAAGCCTGACCTGTTCCTTCATTTCCATGGCCATGGCCATTAGCCCACAGAAGTTGGAAAATGTTGAAAGATGGACTAATGCACTGTTGGTTTTAGTCTTTTCATGAGATTTGTTGACAGAAAGAAAAATATAGAATAACATCTTTGTCCTTTAACCTGACTAATGTATTGGCTATGTTGCTTTAAGTGATTGATTGTCAGTTTTTCTTACAGTATAGGATTAGAGTTAAATCATCAAATAATATCCCTGCCTATTAATTTATACATCATTTTTATATCAGTATAATGAATTGACTTGTTGGTGTATTAAAACCTTTTTCACAGTTTCTGTTCCTTCCCTCTCTCCTTGTTTCAGAATGGTCAGACTCCCCTGATGGTGGCAGCAGAGCAGGGCAATCTGGAGATATTACAAGAACTAATTAGGAGAGGAGCCACTGTGAACTTGGATGATATTGTAAGCATACACAAGCACACACATAACCTCGCCAACTGCCTAACATGAACACACCCTCGCTCACAGGTGCATGTGTCGTTATAGAGGGCACTAGAGGCCAGGCACAGGTGAAAATGCAGCCATTTTAACCACATCATCCAGTTGACAGAGAAGACGTAGCTGAACTGATGTCCTTGATGTTCAATCTTGCTGAACTCACCACACTTGGGCTTAGTCCACAGCTATTATGAGCCGTCATGAGCCATAATGACAAGTTATTACACACTTTTACCTTCACTATTTTGGCTAAATGACAGGATTCACTAGCTGGCCAACACCCTATGCCTTAGGAAGCCAACCCCCCATGCACGCACACACTTACGCGTGCATATACCCTCCCACTTAGGCACACGCATGCATACTCACACACTACACCTCTCATTAACATCTCACGTACATGTAACCTGCTATTACACATGGCACACTCAAACTTGTGCTCACTCTCGCACTAATGCAGAAAAAGAAAGGAGAAGCATTACACACTATAGTCGCTCTTGTCTTTCACACTTTACTCTTTGGCACTCCTGTCTGTCCATGCGACACCGTGTTCCCATGAGCACCTGGTATGACCAGCTGGTAGGTACAGTGCTTTGAGCATTCCCGGGGGCGTCCCACATAGAGCTCGGACAGACGTTGGTCCAACTGGATTTGTAGTCTGATGGGAATTCCCAGGGTAACAGGTTGTCTGTATGTGCAGGACGGCTGGACAGCGTTGATCTCGGCAGCTAAGGAGGGCCACATCGAGGTGGTGAGGGAGCTGCTGGAGAACAATGCTAACCTGGAACATCGAGACATGGTGAGAATATAAAGTTCCTGAAATGTTTTTCTTCATTTAAAATCTGCTGTTATCACTGATTTTCAGTTTTAAATATGAAAAAGTGAATTGTAGCATGCTATTATCTAAAACTGTGCACTGTATTACAGGGCTGGGTGATATGTCTCACAATAAAAAAATTCATACCATTCGATGTCAATATTTGTCACAATAAATGTCAAATCATTATGTCTATCAAGTTTAAAGGCTGATCGCTCCTAAGTGAAAATCGAAGAAACCAGATGGTTAATTGTGTCATTAAACTATTCTTTAGTGTCAGAACTTTGATGCCAAACAAAGGATCCCTTCACAAATCATTAAATGCAATTACAATAAAATCTTTTTCGCAATCCTTTTCCTCAACAAATTAAATATCTTCATCGAAAAAATAAGTACTAATTGATTTGTGATATGTGATTCAAATGAATTAAATAAAACATTTATTGACGATATATTTAACATTTGTTATATTGTTATTGAGGAAAATTATATTGTAATTGTTTTATTTCCCAGCCCTACTGTACTATAATAATGACATCATTATCTGCAGAAAGGCCATACAGTGTTATTGATATTAAGGCAAGAAAATAGTGTTTTAAAAAAAATTAAAAAGGGTAAATTTATTGTCTCTACTTGTTTCCTTTATAGCTATACTACTATAATGAATGGCTTAAATGCCAAGAAAATTATCTTAAGAAAATAAAACTAAATAAGCAAAACCAAGGGATAGTAACGTATCCTCTCTGTCAAAATGACTTGACAGTTTATTCCTATAGGAAAAGATGTGATTTCTAAACAAAATGGAACAATAAGACACTGTGTCAAACGTCAGATCTACTTGAAACATGAAAATAAAACGTGGTTGATTAACAAGCTGCCTAAACTTATTTTCTGTTAGTTAACTCTTGACAATGTTGCGTTTTATACATTTCAAAGTACAGTAAAAGGATGTCTAGATTGTATGTACATTGATGTTTTTTGTAAAATGTAATGACCCCAGTGCTGGTTTTTACAGGATGATCCATTAGCCTTGAAATGGACATACAATGAAATTACTTTGTGTGATGGCTCATCTCTTGCAGTAATCCCATTTACTGAGCTCTAGTTGTCTCTGCATGGGGCAGTGATATGATTTCGTCTTGGGATCCGCACTGGTCAGAGGCAGAGAGTTGTCTGCCAGGCTTGCTGTAGCAGCTGTTCTGTGTATTCACCGACAGACTGATTGGCAACATGCATATCAGATACACGCATGTATGACCTGGGGCTGAGTGTGTTTGGTATTTAGTTGTGATGTAGATGTCCCGGCTTAAGAAGCAATGTGCATTTCCAGCAGCTAGAAATGTTCAAAATGTAGTGAGCTATGATGAACCATCAGTAGGTAAGGTAAATAATGTATTACATTTCTACTTTGGGTCCTTTTTATTTCCATCACTATTTTATTATTTTTAAATCCTTGGCCTCAGTGACTTTATGGCAGCGACTCAGGACATCATCTGACTCATTGCCATGCGAGGCGTGTCTAAGCTGCACAGGACACATCACAGCCAGTCATCACAGTGGGATTATAATAAACCACACTGTGTGATACTGTTCGCTCACTGGAAAGTATGTCACACCAGCTGTAAATAGCACATTTTCCTACCACAAAATCTGCTTAGATTTGACCTATTCTGTAAGGCTTGGATTTGATACTGTTCTGCCCATACACCTTATTACTATAAAATGCTGCCTATAATAATATGTCCAGAATACTTAATACACTGTATATATGTAGAGCTGTTGTGTAGCCATCAACACATCCTCTCTTCTCTCCTTTCTGATTGTCATAATTTTCTATTCAACTCTGCTATGTTCTGTGCTTGTATCCTACGCAGGGAGGTTGGACTGCTCTCATGTGGGCAGCCTATAAAGGCCGAACAGATGTGGCTCAGCTGCTCTTAGAAAAAGGAGCTAACCCCAACATCACCGGTCAGGTACCGAGACTGTACATACTGTAGTTCTTCTTAATTCCCCTATAATTACATCATTTACATCTGTTGTTCCTTTATATCAGCATTGAAAACTTTGATAGGTATGATATTTTCACATGTTGAACAGGAAAAGTTTACTCCACTCTTTTCAAACAGAATATAATCTCAGAAAATGACTTTACTTTTTTCTCTATGTAAGTGTAATGCAATGTCTCAGCTCACTAGTTATAAACTGATATGAACATTAGTTGTACATGTCAGTAAACTTAACTTCAGAGGAAGAAGAATGTGACCAGAACCACAGCCTTGCTCTTCACCTGCACAGTGCGACACATACCCCATCATCTGCTGTGTCAGTCCTGTGAGGTGCCTTAGGGCCTAACACTGATCATTAGTTACCATCAGCATGACTTCACCTCCCTCCTCTGCCCCAACAGTACAGCGTCTACCCCATTATCTGGGCGGCGGGTCGAGGACACGCTGAGATTGTCCATCTCCTGCTGCAGCATGGAGCCAAGGTCAACTGCTCAGACAAGGTAACTACATACTGGCAGATGTTTGTCATCGACACAGAATGTGTAGTTATTGGTTCGAGCTTAAAAGATTCCTCGTTCATAATTATTTACAAGTCTGTAGGTTGTTGACTAAATCCTGTCTTGCCACTCATGTCTCATGCACTATTTATATGTTTCCTTCTTTTCTTCGCAGTACGGTACAACTCCTCTGATCTGGGCTGCCAGGAAGGGCCACTATGACAGTGTGATGCATCTTCTGGCCAACGGAGCTGATGTGGACCAAGAAGGAGCGGTATGTAGGTTGTAGATTTCCTGTGAAGTGGTTGTTTACTATTTGTTAGTAGTGTTCAATACAGATCCAACACTCTCATGCTTTCATCTAGAAAGATGAAGTAAAGTTTGACTTTAAAAAGCCGTATTATTGGCCTTTTTTTGCACACTATACATTCTTTGTTATTAATTAATTTGATTAATAGTCTAGCTCCAATTATGTAGAACTACAGTTTACAATTGCAGTTTGCAAAATTATAAATGAGACAATATTAACAGAATTTTATTTTATGTGAAATGTCTGTCATAGCTAAAATAGTCAAGATATTGATCAATATGTAATGTAATAATTGTATTGTTTGGAGTACCAATAACCATATTGCAATGCTTTATGTGTCTTTGCACCCACAGTTACTTATAGTATAGTATTTTAATTGTTAATATTAGATTTGGTAGTTTGAACAGGCAGCTTAACAAGTCAAATTTTGTTTTGGGTTTATCATCGGTACCATCATACACAAAGCTGTAGATTTCACATAGCCAAGATTTAACGCTGCCAGGTGCCACAAACACGTTAGTAAACTGCATTGTTAAATAATTGATTGCATCGATGACGCAGCACATCTATGCTCCTGAGTCATGTTGTATCTGTACTGACACAAACTGAATGTTGTGATGATTTGATATGTAGCATCAATAATCAGATGGGACTATTGTAACTATTGTTGCAGAGCAGTTCATTTATATGTGATTAAGACACACACACATATATATATATATATATATATATATATATATGAGCTATTGGGCTTGCTAAATGATATGTCAATAATAAAGTGTTATTAAACCTGTCTCCCAGAGCTGCTGAAATAAACTGATCGCATTTGGGAAATACAGTTTGCTAATCTTCAGCCATAAATTATTGACCACCAACCTTAAAACCCAGCCTTGTAGAAAGAAACATCTGCTATATTGAAATGTTAGAGGTAGAGGCACCTTCAAATACGCAAATTTTAAAGTCCTTCTTTCTGTGTCTTTTCAGAACTCGATGACCGCTCTTATTGTGGCAGTGAAAGGTGGCTATACAGAGGTTGTTAAGGAGCTGCTGAAGAGGAACCCAAATGTCAACATGATGGACAAGGATGGCAACACAGCCCTGGCCATTGCTGCCAAGGAGGGACACATCGAGATCGTACAGGACCTGCTGGATGCCGGCACCTATGTCAACATCCCAGACAGGGTGAGGCCAACCTGCAGCAGCATTACAAGCTTGTAGTTTGAAGAAATAGAGGAATGGTTGACGTGAAATACAGCATGAACTTTATACAACTCATGTCTCCCCTCCGTCTGTTTTTCCTTTCTGTCTCTCTTTCACCATCTCCTTCAGAGTGGGGAGACAATGCTGATTGGAGCTGTGAGAGGAGGTCATGGGGAGATAGTTCGAGCTCTGCTGAACAAATACGCTGATATTGACGTCAGGGGCCAGGTATGAGCTCTTCTGACACTATCTTTGCTGCTTTTGTGAATTTTAAAGGCAGACAAGAGGTATTCTCTTTGTGAAATGTGGGGTGGTGATGACGCAGTGGATGAGACACATGCCTTTGGTGTGAGAGCCCTGGGTTCGAATCCACTGTGAGACGTGTCCCTGAGCAGCTTAACCTCTAGTTGCTCGCTGTTGTTTCTGGGAAGTGATTGTGTTAGAATTACACAAATATACTCTATGCTGTAACGCTTATAAATATACTATGCACACTAAAAAATAATAAACTGCTTTGATCACAAAGCAGTTTGCTCTGATATGCTATGCACTGTGCTATGATGTTAAGTCCATATGTCTTGTATTTTGTTCAAAGAGAAACAAGCTAGTATTTACCTTGTCTTTTCCACATCAGGATGGAAAGACTGCCCTCTACTGGGCAGTAGAGAAAGGCAACGCTACCATGGTGAGAGACATCCTGCAGTGTAACCCTGACACAGAGAGCTGCACTAAGGTACGGCACACTCTGTAGAAAAGAAGTAAAACGCACTCTTCTGTTATCCTTTTAAATGTCTTGATGGTATCATTTCCCTTGCTGTTCTTCTCCTGATTTCAAACATAAAAATCTTGAATAGTTTTGGCTTAACAGAAATCTTCTGTTTCTGAGTCTATAAAAATACTGTTGACTAATATACAAGCAGAAACCATAAATATTCCATTAAAACAGCAGACTCTAGGCTTTCTGTCTTTCTTTGTCTCTTTCTTTTTGGAACACTTTGTGTAGGCAGACATATCTTTTTCACACTTGTATTCATTGGGAATTTAAAGGTCCAATGTGTATAGATATTTGTCTTCAAAACACATTTAAGAATGATGTGTTTTAGGAGGGAGAGACCCCACTTATCAAAGCCACAAAAATGAGGAACATAGAGATAGTGGAACTGCTGCTGGATAAAGGAGCCAAGGTGTCTGCGCTGGATAAGGTACTTTTTAAACACGTGTACAATACACACACACACACACACACTTGTACAGACATTTGTTTTGTCATAACAATACTATCATAGTGTTATTAAATTTAGTTTAATATTTTTCTTTTTTGCTCCCATTCTTTTGGAGTGTTTTACAGAGCTGTCAGTAACAGCAGTTAGTTAATTCTGTGATTTTCCTCGCTCAGAAAGGAGACACGCCCCTCCACATTGCCATCCGAGGGCGAAGTCGAAAGTTGGCTGAGCTGCTGCTGAGGAACCCTAAAGACGGTCGCCTGCTTTACCGGCCCAACAAAGCTGGAGAGACACCATACAACATCGATTGTACCCACCAGAAAAGCATCCTCACACAGATATTTGGAGCCAGTATGAGACATTTCTCCAATTTATTCAGAAAGAATCGTGTAAAAAAAAAAAAAAAAAGCTCATAGGCTTGTGGTTCAGAAATTGGAAAAGATGAAACTGGTTTACGCTGTCTTCTCTTATCGTCTTCTGCACTGGTTATGTTTTCCTCTCTTTACATTTCTCTCTCTCTCTTTTTCTCTCTCAGAGCACCTCTCCCCCTGTGAGTCAGATGGAGACATGTTGGGCTATGACCTGTATAGCAGTGCTCTAGCAGACATCCTTAGTGAGCCCACCATGCAGCCACCTATCTGTGTTGGACTGTATGCTCAGTGGGGCAGCGGAAAGTCTTTCCTTCTCAAGAAACTGGAGGGTACGTAAGCCCACAGCATTAAAAACAGTCTCATATAAAGATGGAAAGTACCGAATTGTGGAAATTTGCTTTCTCAACCGTGCCTTTCCTCGGGGTTTTCAACCCTCCTGTAACACTTGTTTGTTTACATAGTTATTACATCTTGAATATTTAGTCTTCCCTTATACTTGATTGTAATGTCTTTTTTTAAACTTCTTCCTTCCTCTCATCTTCAGATGAGATGAAGACCTTTGCAGGCCAGCAGATAGAGCCGTTGTTCCAGTTCTCTTGGTTGGTGGTCTTCCTCACCCTTCTACTCTGCAGCTCAGTAGCCGCAGTTCTAGGCTTCACCGTTGACCCCAAGCTGGCAATTGCTGTCTCCCTCAGCCTCCTCGCCCTGCTCTACATCTTTTTTGGTGAGGAGAAAGATGACCAGGCTGATGACTGTGAAGAAATTGTGTTTTCATTTGACCAGCTCTTCAGGGAGAGCAGCCTCTTTGGAAGTAGTTGAATTAATAATGGCTTATTGCTGTTATTAGATTTGTTTCAAGCAATGGGAATTCCAAATGGATTAAATCAACATGTTTATGCATATGTTCATACAGAGCTGTTACCAAACAAATGCCACCTAAAACAAAACAGCCTTCAAATTCTTAAGAAAACTAATATTCATTTGTGCAAAGTGAACCTCTTCTGTATGATGCTTTTAAAACTGCTTTGCTCATAAGAGTGTGCCATTATACACCCAATAATAAAGATGATGACGGCTTGAGTTTTTTAACTTACATTGTTGATTTTTAAGAGAAGAGAATTTACTGATGTTTATGAATAGAACTTAACCATAGTAATCATGAAATAGATTGTTGTGGCTCGTTATCCCACTGAAAAGCTAAAGCATTTCCTTAGTTGACCCTGTCTCCTACTGTCTCCAGTGTTGGTGTACTTTGGAAGTCGGCGTGAGAGGGAGAACTGGAGCTGGGCGTGGGTCATCAGCACCCGTCTGGCTCGCCAGGTCGGTTACCTGGAGCTGCTTCTCAAATTGATGTTTGTCAACCCTCCTGAACTTCCTGAGCAAACCACCCGCGCACTCCCTGTCAGGTGACAGTTACACACACACACACGCACAAACGCAGTCACTGCTGATTTCTGTCAGTTTCCCAGGTCAGGACAAAGCATGTAAACATCTCACAATTGCAGTCCCACACTGCATTTATTATGAGTGGTGAATCTTAATATGTGGGTTAGTACCATTGACGATGACATCTATTATTGCAATGTTAAAAACTCAGTCCCATCTGCAATTTGCTGTGTAGCTGAGCAAAACAAACCATCATTTCTCTTTCTTACGTCACACAGGTTCTTGTTCACGGATTATAACCGTCTGTCCAGCGTTGGAGGAGAGACCTCCATGGCTGAAATGATTGCCACGCTCTCGGATGCGTGTGAGAGGGAGTTTGGCTTCATGGCCACCAGGCTCTTCAGGGTTTTCAAGAACAATGAAATCCAAGGTGACATCGCTGTCTTTGACTTTAGATGTCAGCACACAAAGACCCCTTATTGAGATTAAAAATCTTACATTTGCAATAATGAGTTTAAATTATTATAGGTCAATGACTGACAAATTAAAATAAGTTGACGTGCTGTACAGTAAACCAAAATTTAAAGAAGTGAAATATATCACTGTTGAATTAAACAGTAAACCAGGTTTCATGGGATTTACTTAATAATAATAGGCAGTGTTTTCTCTATTTACTACATACTTTCTGAAATGATCTTAATGTGTAAAGATTGTGGTAATTCTAGTGTGCGTAGAAGATATACAGTTGGGGGACAAATTAAGGGAAAAATAAAAGAGTGGAGAAACATCCATTTCAGATGCTTAAGTTTGGTGAGTATGAAAATGATGTGAATAAAATACTACAGCCAGATCTCGATCCAGTTTCACACCTATAGGATTTTGAAACATCATGTAAGACAATGCTCACCATCACCATCCCCATAAAACCAAATTATATAACATAAACTTACATCTTTTAAATCTATGTTGAGATGTATGTGCCTGTCTCTGATGCAATATGTCCTTCGACCTACATCTGGCTATTTTTTGTTTGTCTTTCCATCTGCTGTACTTGGGTCTCTTGTAAAAGGGATTTTGATCTCAGTGAGATTACCTGATTATGTAAAGGTTGTGTATACATAAATGAGGGAATATCTAGTTGAGAAATTGGTGCTCTTCAGCTTTGGACAGTCTCTCTTTGATTTTTATTTGCAGTCACAGGGAATTATATTTTTCTTCTCATGAAGACATGGATGATTTAGAAGGGAAGAGAGAAAAAGCTGATCATTAGAGTGACAATGTGAAAGAGCGCTGAAGCTGGTTTGGAGGCTTGTGGTAGCATGACTCCATACTAAGAGGCTTCATGTCGGCTTTTCCTTGAATTTGTCAGCCGTCTGTAGTTTTTCTTTGTGTTTTGTGCTCTTTAGTGACTCTCTCTCACATTATCCTCTACCTTCCTCACATACCCCAGGTAAGAAGTGGAAGAAAACATGTTGCGTTCCCTCCTTTGTGCTGTTCGTCTTGACACTGGGATGTCTGATCACTGGTATGGCCCTGTTGGCCATCTTTAAGGTGGGTTAGAACAATGAACCAGGGACCCTATGTTTAAACAATGTGCAGTCTAACCTCTAGGTTGCCTGACACCCCAGTAATCTGTTTCAATTTTTCTTAGGTGGACCCTGAGAACTTGACAATAAATGCAGTTCTGATAGCCATGGCTAGTGTGGTGGGCCTGGCCATACTGCTCAACTGTAGGACCTGGTGGCAGGTGGCCGACTCTGTCCTCAACTCCCAGAGGAAACGGCTGCACAGTGCTGCCAACAACTTGCATAAACTCAAGAGTGAAGGATTTATGAAGGTAGACTGATACACTAAAGTCATTGTACCTAATCAAAGACAACATCCTGTTGTCATGGCTGAAGGGGAGTTCCATTTGCTTATGAAGTTATGAGCTTGAAATTCCTAATCCAATTTTCCTTTCCCACATAAACATTGAAAATTAAATTAATTTGATTTTTTTTTTTTTGTCGCCTGTGTCACACCAGGTTTTAAAGCATGAAGTGGAGCTAATGTCAAAAATGGCCAAAACCATTGATGGCTTTACCCAGAACCAGACTCGCATGGCCGTCATCATCGACGGACTTGACGCCTGTGAGCAGGACAAAGTACTGCAGATGCTGGACACGGTGTGTGTTTGCAGATGATTCCGTGCGTGGGCGCATTAATGATGAGCGCAGCTTCCTCATGACTGATAACAAGATAATATGGGAGAAGGAATTACATTTTTCAACATCTGTCACTCAAGCAAATGTATAACCATGAGACACAGTTGTAGAGCAGCTGCCACTTTCAATGGCTCTTTCACCTGTGCACACAGAGCCCACACATCTCCAGTGCTGTGCAGCCACCCTGGTGTTCACAGCTGCCTCAGTTCGCCTCCAAGTTTAGATTCTTCCTCCTAGCCGCTGTAATAGAATTTCCTTTAGCCAAATGTTATTATTTGGTGAAGTAATCCCAGGGTAGATTTCTACCTCCTGTGCACTAATGTAATCTTCTCATCTCTGCATGCACTTCCCAGTCACTGTGAAACCATCTTCTGCTCAGAGAGATTCAAACACACAGCACTATGAAATCCATTATTTTGTATGTTACACAAATCAAACCAAAATCTTTTTTTTTCTTCAGTCTGTGTACTTTTCCTACCAGACAATGTACATCAAAGAAACAGATCATGTGATGGCGCTTTACTTGACAGTGCCGATAGCTGCTTCAGGGACAGGGGTTCGTCACCCTGTGGGGCGAGGCTGAGGGTGCTGGCCAGGGTTTAACAAACCATGTATACATGTAGCACAAATCGATGTCCTGTGACACTTGGACAATGTCCCTTAGTTAGCAGAGTGGAAATCCCCGACACCATGTGCTGCAGAGAGTCAGCTCTCACAGGGGTCATTAAATTTAAGCACTACAGCTGACTGTTGCCTCTAGCTATCCTGTTGTTGATTTATTAGATTGTAAACTTACCCATTTTAACATTCAAGTAAGAGACACTCCACAGAGGGATCTGCTGTGTTAAAACCTTTTTCTCACATGACTGAACCAAATGAGTCCACTACAAACAGCAGTGCAACAGGCTGATATCATACTTTGAAAAACATTATTTTAGGGGTAAAAAAGATGTTCTTTCTCACTAACTTGTGGTTCCTTTCTCATTCCAGGTGAGGGTACTCTTCTCCAAAGGTCCTTTTATCTCCATCTTTGCCAGCGATCCCCATATTATCATTAAAGCTATCAACCAGAACCTCAACAGTGTGCTCAGAGATTCCAACATCAATGGACATGACTACATGAGGAACATTGTTCACTTGCCAGTATTCCTCAACAGCAGAGGCCTCAGTACAGCCAAAAAGCTCTGCATGGCCCCCACCAATGGAGAGGCATTGTCTGTTGAGGGTATATATAACTTTTTGTACTGTAGTCACATACAGTATATGGAGAATTGCACACAGTTTTAGGCCATTTTGTGTTTGGAAAATATAGTTCTGTTTGAATAGATATAAAATTTGCTTCTGTATATTTATCGCTTCATCCATCTCTCTCCAGGAAGGCATGAAGACATCGATAGGAAGATGTCTCAGACCAGCATGGGCCAAGACCAGGCCAAGCTTGGCAGCAAGAACACCCTAAACCGCAGGGTAACAGCTATTCAAGCTTTGTTTATTTGTGGAGGCCAAAATCACAAACAGTGTTTGGCTCACATCAGTGATTCCCAACTCCACCCAAGCTATATAACTTAAGAAGACAAGAATGGATATGCTTCGGTTATTCCTTGTCAAAAGACCTTGGGAGAGCAAACAAGTCTAAGAGTAGGATTATAGAATATCCAAATTAGATATATTGAGCGCTGTTTATTGTACTTATCACATCTAAATAGACACAATTCCCACCCCACCCTAACCCCATAACAACCAAATCAAAGGCAACAATAATAACAAATTGCAGAGAAGCTTTTGATTCAAAATTAAAATGGAAACAGATGTATTGTTTATAGAACAAGTTTAAATAAATTAGTTTTCCCCAGCGCACTTATTCCCACAACACTCATGTCTTATACGGAAATATCATAAAGCAGGAAATGAATGCTTGATGTCCTGACATTAATCAAATAAAATTAAAATGCAGTTACTTCAGCACAACTTTAATAGAAAACATTGGATTAGGGTAAGGGATTCTGCCTTAGAAATGCTCACTGCTCTCTCGTTTCGAAACAAGTGTGAGGGTGGGGGGGCCAATACAGGCGTGGTTGTTGGCAGCCAGGTAGTGCAGAGGCCAGAGGACAGAAGGAGACACACAGAGACGAAAAGAGAGAGGTGCTCGGTGTGCGGCCAAGGTTCCTGCTGTAATTGATGTAATGACTGTTTATCCTTCCTGCTGCGTTGCCACAGCCTAATGACAAGGCCTACCAGCAGTGGGTCCCTGTGACAAAACGCTGGCACCAGGTCTGCTGGCAGGAGGCTAAGTGACTCTGCTGCTG
>JAPMOB010228805.1:0-26588 GCA_029875015.1 Lepomis gibbosus | reverse complement strand
GTTTACTGCATTAAAGCTCAAGAAAGGATAGTTTGCACTCAGAAAGCCTTCAGACCTACCAAATTACCCAATAATTCTACAATGCTTATTTCATTTCAAATACAGCGTTTAAAGGCATCCAGTGAAAATTCCAGTATTTTTTCATATCGCAATATAAATCGCAGAAAAGAAAAATATTGCAATGTCAGTTTTTTTCCAATATCGTGCAGCCCTAATTGCAATATGGATTCAGAAGTAAGAGATTCATAATGCCAGTTACTGTGCAGCACTGGTTGCATTTAAAATTTTCTATTCTGTTAATAACACCTAACATTACTAATTAATCTACCCATTCATTTTACTTGATTAATCAGTGTTTCCCACACATAGGCTTTAATTGGGCAGGCCACCCAAGTATATTAACAGCCTCCCAAGTAAATTTGGCAACCCATTTTAGCATTTTACAGAGAAGCAGAGAGAGAAAGATGCTATCTATTAAAGTGGACATTTTACAATCACAGACTAGGTAAAGAACATTGAACACACCAGTGCAGTTGTCACTGAGGATCACATTAGTTTCGGTTTCGATAGGCTTCCTCATTAACGAGCCTCCTCCGCATGCAACGCACCTGCAGCTGAATTCGGGAGTGGAAATCGCGAGTTCTAGGTCATTTCAGCGACTTTATAAAACATAGCCCACTGCTGATGGAGAAAGTCAACAGGGCAGACACATAGAGGGAAGACAGAAAAATATAGAGCTAGGGCAAGCCGCTGTGTTAGCAACAGAGGTGTATGTGTGAGGAAAACATAACCGAAGGGAGAGAGTGCAGAATCAAGGAGGTTAGTGAGTAAACACTAAAATAAAGGTGGCAAATGAAGTAGAATTAAAATGGTTAAAGAAATAATCTAAGCTACGAGAAATAGAAATATGAGAGTTAGAACCTGATATTTCTGATTTTTAGATTAAGAATTAATAGATTATAAAAATGGTTGATCGATTAACTGACTAACCGCTGTAACTCCACATCTCAGACACGCTTCCTTTTGTATACTGTGAAGCTGAATTCTCTTTGTTGTACAAGAGGCAAAAACATGGTTTTGACAAAACCGTCTCTGTATGAACTATAATTGTTGGATTTTTCTTCTTGGAACTGAGGGGACTGAGATGATATGTGAAAGGGGTTAAAGTTACAAGCCAACATGTGAGCTGAACTTGGATTAATTGTGCTCTTAGGTATAGTTGAGGCCAAAACTGGTATCTGGATGGACCTTTTCTGTTGTGTTCTACGGGCTGGACATTACCCTGCCTAAAGTTACACATGAGTAAATAGTAAAGGACACTTCCTCACCTGTGTGCGTATGGTCTGTACTGTAACTCCCTCCCCCTCCACTGCAGCTGGTCCGTTAAAGCCCTTCCTGCCTGAAAAACTCCACTTGCCAAAGTGGCTCTCATAGTGTAGTCCGCTGCCCTGCCCGAGGCCAGCCCGCTGGCCTGACCTGTGCCCCGAGTTCTCCAGGAGACTCGCTGGGCAGAAGCGCTCTGGACCTGGCAGAGGAGGTGGAGCAACAGAGCCACTGAAGGAGAGCTGGGAGCTGGACAGCTGTTGGCCAAGGAGGCCCTGGATGGAGGAAGTGCGCTGCAGTGATGTAAACAGTCCTGCCTCCATCCTGCCCTCAGATTGGCTGAGCAGGGCTAATGGGAGAGGTTGGGGGTGGTGAGGCCAGCTCTGGGTTGGACCTACAGGGTTGTCTGTACCTGTAATGCAAGAAAAGCAATTTCATTTAGTCAGTTTTACTTTATTAAAAAATGTCTAAAAGGCTTGCAGTAAAGGCAAGGCATGAACTGTTTCTAACAAATTTACACCATCTCAACTTTTTTGGTCGAATTTCTAAACAGTACCACAGTGATCTGCCTGTACTACAACAGTTTCAGGTCATACCCATGGAGGGCTGCACAGTGGTGATGTGCGGCTGGGGAAGGCTGGAGGCTGGTGTACTCTGGGTGGTGTGAACGGCTGGATTGGTGGAGATGGAGGTGGAGCCGCCTCCACAGTCTGAGTCCTCAATGTTTCCTCCGCTGTTACAGCCAGCGCCACATCCCTTCTGTAACCTGCAGACAGACATGTATTAAGAGTCAAGGTGTTCACACTAACATCTCTGTTGCTGAAAGGCCTCACACAAGGTTTTGACCATGTACCTGTCCCAGCTGCTGATGAGCCAGGTGTAAATGTTGTGTGGGCTGACAGGTCCTCCCCAAACAGACCGGAGCTGGCTGTGCCCCCCAGCGTATGAGGTGGTGAGGGGGGACACGTAGATGGGGTAGCCGATGGGCTGGTCGCATGAGGAGTTAATCATATTCCTCAGGGCCTGTTTGGCATTTTGAATGCTGCCACGCTCCGGGTTACGATTGCGCAGGAAAACCAGCTCCTGCTGTTGTCCCGCCCACAGCCCACGCACACACTCTCTGTTCACCTGTAGGGGGCAGCACAAATGTTAACAGCTGGTTCAAGGGTTCTGGGAAAATCATCCTGTACATGAACTGAATTTCAGAGAAAAATAAGCAACAAACTAATACAACAAAAATCAATTAAACCAGCCAGAGATAACAAGACCAAGTAATAAACAGGAAGTGACCTTGATGACTCTGAAGCTGAGGAACCTCTTATTAAGCATGATGATTTTGTACTCGTCGCTGCCGTCATCCATGATGTGGCGCAGTGCCAGCAGTGAAGGCATGTTTGCTAGAATAGCACTGCGCCACACGGGGTCACCCTCGTGAGATATCAACATCTTCTCCTCGTTGCCAGTGATGGCGTCGTACAGAACCGTAGGATCCTCATACTCATCTGGAGATGTAAAGTGGTCCTGGAGGAAACGCAGATTACAGGGTTGGTCTCAGTTCAGAGACAATACACACACGG
The DNA here is from genome assembly GCA_029875015.1 of Lepomis gibbosus. Taxonomy (NCBI): domain Eukaryota; kingdom Metazoa; phylum Chordata; class Actinopteri; order Centrarchiformes; family Centrarchidae; genus Lepomis; species Lepomis gibbosus. The sequence goes on along the minus strand of JAPMOB010228805.1, from coordinate 23,688 downwards.
CTAGCTTTCATTTTTCTGTGAGAAATGCTACCTGATGTAATTTGAGGGACATCCGCACTCCTGGTGCCACGACTCGATTCAGCAGGTCCATATCTGCAAACACCCATTCATCCCTGGGAGATGTGATGCGAAAGTCTCCCTTGAAGAGAGCATGGAGGCCATAGAGAAACGGCTCCAAGCTGCCAAACAGAAAAACAAATATAGCTCTTGTATATTGCCGGCACATAAATGGGTAGTGACAGGTGGCATCAGCCACAGTGACAGCCTTGGTAATGTGGCCAGGGGAGGTGGTGGTTGGGGGGGGCCTACCTTGCAGACATGCTGTGGGAGGCTGTGCCCAGAGCTCTTCTTCCCAGGATACACAGCCCAAAACAGAGGTTGACAAGTGGAGAATCTCTTTCACAAGTCACCGGCTACAACAAGAGTAGTTAGAATGAATAATAAAATATTGAAAATTTTTTGTTCTTCAAATACTGCTTAGATTGGACCAGGAAACGGCTTTTAAATATCGATTCAAACATCTTACAGTTTTCCATTGCTCAAACACGTTTCTTGAAATGAGGCCTCTTTTTATTGAAAAACTAAACACAAATCCACAACTTGTCACCCAATTCTCCAAACATCCTATTTTCAGGTCAAAATGAAGCTCTCCACTCAAAACCATTCAATCTTGCTGAAAAACCAAAACTTTGCTCTTAGACATAACACACAAGCCCTCAAAAATGCACGCACGCACGCACATATGAGATAAATTCAAAACTATACTACAAAAACTGGTTATTAGTTATGTTTGTAAATATGTAATTTGTTATCCCTTTGTTATTTTGTATATACATGAAGACAAAAAGACCCTATAGGTAAGCATGAAAAAGGACACAACATCCCCGTTCCATGCGGGATTCTAGTGCAAATGCTGTGGAGAGTCTTACCGTTTGACGCCTGCTGTTGCAATACTGAATCCAGTCAAGGTAAACCATGCAGAATGAGGAGGGGGTGATGCCGGAGGCCCTGTGGTCATAGTCCTCATCGATGTTCAGGTTGAAGGTAGGGTCACTGTCTACGTAGTTGGGCCCAAGACAAGGCCGTAGAGATTCCTGCATCGTCTCATTGGTTAGCCACTCTTCCAGCTTCGAAGATCGACTCACATAGTAGATGATGCTCTGTTTAAGGGAACAAAAAGGATTCAAATGATTCAAATATCAAGCATTTAACATTAAGATCACATGCCACAATTTCAGTCATTTGCTTGATGCAAGAACAATGATCAATGTCTTACCTTGACATAGTACGTGATAAGGATCTTACGGAGGTCGAATACTTGCAGCATGGAGGCTGCGTTGTTGTCACTGATGCTGTAACCTTCCAATACGTACTTGGTGGCGGCCACCTCCCAGGCCAGCCAGCGCTGTCCAAAAGCGGCATTGAATGACAGCATGTGGGGAAAGTGACCAGGTTCGCAGCAGCAGCAGCCCTCGTCCTCCTCTACTCCCTCGGTGATGGCCTCTACTTCCCTCTGCTGACAGTAGGTACCTGGACAGATGTGAAGCAGGTGGGGATCACAGTTATAAAGTGTCAATCTGTGACATATTAGGCACAGTAAAAAGAATTTTCCATCATTTTACTGGACTTAATACAAGACTTCAAAAATAGACATCCTTTGTGAGTGAATAAAAATTCAAAATCAAACTCTGCTTATTGGCTTTAGTGACAACCTCTTTAGAGAGTGAGGCACAAGATCTATATTTCTTAGTCCTGAACAACCCCAAAATAAACCTGCAGCCATGAAACTGTTTTCTTTCTTTAAGAGGAGTAAAAATAGTAATATTCACTAAAAACAAAACAAATATGGGTACAGAGGTTGCTAATTAGATGTCAGCTGCCACTTTTTACAAACACTGCTGGCTGAGCTACAGGGTTCTGATCTCTATAAATAAATGCTATTCTGTGAGAACACAGGTGCCATGTCCAAAACAGCAGGTAAACAATTGAAACTGAGCTACAAGCTCCAAACACTGTCAGCCCCCATCATCATCAGCAGCCCCCTGCTGCTGACCTCTGAACTCAAGACCCCTCAGCTGAAAGGTGACCAGGCCGTTGCCAATCTCGATGATGTGCACCAGAGCATTGAGGTAGTCTGAGGCGAGGATGAAGCAGTCGCCGGTGGTGTAGTTGCCCCAGCGGCCGAGCAGCAGGTCTCCGCACAGGCTGTGCTGCAGAGAGCGCGTCAGGTGCTCGTAGAAAATAGAGTTCAGGTTGTTGTCATCTGCACCTTTAAGAAAAGATAAGGGCATCACCATAGCTACATAATAAAAAAAAATGCAAGTCAAAAATTGATAATTAGATGGTGAGAGGCTGTTATGGCATACCTGGGTTGCGGTCTAACTGAGTGGCAAGTCTGGTGTTGGAATGATCGACGCGTTTGGTGCTGCAAACACAACAAACTAGCATCAGAACTGGCCGGAAATACTTTGGATTTGAACTTTATGAAATGTTATTTTACATTTGCACAGATTTTTTTTTCTTCCAAAAACATACTTGTAGTCTCGCTCCCAGAATTTTACAGGTCTGGTGTACGAAGTGACGAACACAGCACTGCCTAGGACAGGATTGAGAGGGGTGGAGAAGATGGCGGAGAAGATGGCCTGGACAAAAAGCACAGCAGAGTCTGAAGTAACATGAGTTAAGGATATATCTTTGACAAAAAAACAAAAACAAACAAACAATTGGTTATTGGTCTTTAGTACATGTCCTGGTGACTTATTCTGGAAAGATACACACCAAGTAAAGGAGCAGGGACACAATAAGAGCAAAACTTGTACAATGATGCGATTTAATACAACAACCCTGAAACAAATAGTGGCTTATAATGGTCAGTGTATGTTGAGTCTGTGTCATATTTTGAAGCTATGGTTTGTGCTGTTGTTGTATCATACTGTATTATACAGTAAACTGCAACAAGGATACGAGGCACGGCAAAGGGTTGAGCGAAGGCGTGGAAGGCTGAGCCCCAGGTGATCTGCCAGGGGGCGATGTAAGTCAACACGAAGCGCAGCTTGTACAGCAGGTCCCACATCTGACAATTCAAAGAACAAATACATAAACAAAAATAAAAGTATCACCACCTTTATTCATATGACTGCACAGACACAATACTCTTGATAGAGAATGAGATTAAAGAGCAACCTAACAACCCCTGAATATCTTGTCTATGCCAACCTCCAATGGACCCTGTGACATCACTGTTGAGTGTTACAGTAATGGAGCACACTGCCAAACCTAACCACATCCATCAGTGTGGCTGGGTGTGGTCTAAGTGTGATGTTAAGTTCCTCTTTAACATCACACTGTCAAAATGTGCACAATAAATAGCTATTTATATTATATTCTTATTTAATGACATTTGCAATCATATTTTTGAGCCAACAGGATGTGCGGCCTAACCTTGCTGAAGAGAATGGACATGCAGTAGTAGTTGGTCAGGAAGGTCTCCGAGAAGTGCGGATAGTCAAAGTGGAAGAAGAGTGTGGTGAAGCACAGTGTGACATACTGCTGCGACGGAGCGCAGAAGGACGAACGCAGCAACTTCATGCCTGCTACTGAGATGAAGAGAGCTTGGCTGCTGGAAGGGTCGAGAAAGAGAAGGAATCAGTCACACATATTGACATACACTGCTATAACCACAGTTTAAAGAATGACATGAGATCTCCAAACCCAGATGCAAGCAGCTGTGCTACAGTTGAACTGAGAATGTATTCACCTTTACGCAGGCTACTGTACAGGCTGGTCTATGGGTTGGAGAGCGAAAGCAATACACCTGGGGAGGGTTGAGCGTGTCTACTAATTTTATGTTCTATAGGTTCCAACACACACAGCTAACAGCACATTCCCCCAGGGAGCAGAGATGGAGAATAGTATAAAGTATGGATGTGACATAGAATGGAGACAGAATGAGGAGAAGCTTACTAGATGTCCAGCTCTTTATGGTCATTGCCCACATTTCGAGCTTCTGTTGTTATGGAGTTAAGAACCACAGCCGGGTAGATGAAATATTTCTCCACACACTGAAGCCACGCATACAGCTTCTCAAACCACATCAACTGTGCAGCATCTGGGGCAAACAGAAAGCAAAACAATCTTATACACACTTGTTGAGGAAAGCCACATGTCCAAACTCTCACTTTTTGCCCCTAAAGCTTTCCAATGCTGTGCAATAAATAAAATAAATAAATTATTTAAACTGAAAAAACATTTTAAAAGGATGTTTATCAGGTATCAGGATGGTTATGTTATCAGAGACTGGAAATGGATCTGCTCAAGAGAACATATGATGCCTGGAAGGAAGATGTAGAGGAGGCAGGCTGCACTATCGTGTATGCAGTGTGAAGTTTATTTACACTGAAAATAAATACAGCTCTATTATAGCACTTTGTATTGGAGCATTGTAAATTCAGCAACTTCTGTATTAGTGTTGATTTATTGATTCTTTTAAAAAAAAATACATTGTTTGTTGCTGTTGCACTCCCCAGGAGATGTTTGAGGCTCAAGTGTTTTTCTCAAAAGCACACAACTACAGATCTAACTGTTCTTCATCTACACTCCATGGAGCTTTTCCCAATGGGGTTACGTATAACGCTCCAATGGTTGATATATGAGGTTTTCTTCTTACACTTTTAAGATACTTACACATGCATGTTTCTGTGTATGTGAACGAAGATACGAGATTAATCAGACACTCACCTCGGACCTCAAACTGACTGTACTCTCTGGAGCGGAGCACAGGGTGAGCCAGGCAGAACCATGGCAGCTGCTTGCGGAGCTGAGGCAGGAGATAGTGTGTAATGAAGCCTACAACCCCGGCCAGGATATACAACACAAAGCTCAGAGCAGGCTGTGGATCAAGAGCCAAAAGAGGAAATTTAGAATAAAAAAAATCTTTTCACTAAAGAAATGTGTTAGAAGAACAAGATGAGCTCAGACTAACTTGAAGAGCGATGAAAACTGTGCTGGCACTGATGGCGAAGGTAATCACAGCCATTAGAGGACACATGACAAGGTCTGAATGAAGAATCTCTTTCTACAAAGAGACAGTGAGAAGATTTTAAAATTTATGACTCCATGAAATCAAAAGTGAAACTGTCCCACTGCAATCTGCGCAGGCAAGCAAGCGGTGATCTTTACCACAGAGTTATGCAGCTTCTCAGGAAGAGGGTCCTTGATCTCTACAGGGGGTTCTTCTGGTATTCGGTTCTCCAACTCTGGGAATAATTTAGACCGGACCAGTGACCTGACGTAAGCGGTAAAAACATACAAGAAGGAAAAGTGAGAACTACATCAAAAAGCTGAGGTGTAACATCAAAGTCTACACAAGCTGCATAATGAAAGCTGCTTGTCAGCAGTGTCAGTCTGTCTACACAGGATGCATTTAGGCAAACGTCTGTTTTTAGTTTGCATTTTGGCAGCACATGTGGGGCAGCTGGTTTGATCCCTGTCTCCTCTGCATGTGGAAGTGTCCTTGAGCAAGATACTGAACCTCAAATTGCTCCCAATGGCTGTGCCATCGGTGTGTGAATGTTAGTTCCATGCAGATGTTCAGTTGGCACCTTGCACGGCCAACTGCACTGCCACTGCCATCAGTTTATGAATGTGTGTGAATTGGGTGTAAAGCGCTTTAAATGTTTGGAAGACTAGACTAGAATTTGTAGTTATGGTTGTTAAACGAAATAAAACTGCCGCGATTATAAAATTACACTTCAGGCTGAATTGGCACACATATAGTGTGAGTAAAACTCAGCCCATTATATGACTTATATAGACAGCTGTATTGATTAAATAGTTGTTATGCCAGATGGACAAAACTCTGCTGAACTCTGTGTACATAAGCCATGAGATACTACTTCAAACCTACAGCGGGGGAAAAACATTTACAACAAAACACTTAATATTAAATTTTAATTCTGACTTTTTTGCAAAGTGTGTAAAAAAAAAAGGCCAGTATTGACAATATGAAACACAAAATACTGACCACAGGATGGTGGGATCGCTGCTTTGGCGGCTGAGGTGGTAGGATAAGGCCAGGAGTAGGCCACAAAACACAGAGAACAGAACTGGCACATGGGCATCCCCCCACGGTGCCTAATGTGGAAAAAAAACAAAATGACAACAAAACATTAAATTAAGGACTATCCACATCAATTCTGATCAGAATCATTGAAACAGAAATACCACACCAAAACGTCTCTACTTTCATGTAGAGTGTCTCTGTTCCACTTACGTTGATAGCACCGAGGCAAAATCCATAAAGCAGAGCAGCTACCAATATGCTGCGTATGAGGCTGAATAGAGATGAGAGGGGGCTGGTAGTGGCTGAGCAAAGAGACAGACAGAAAATCAGGAAGAACCTAAACACAAACGATCATGTACAGTTTCTAAACTGACAGATTTAAGATGCTATCACACTTTGCCAATTTCCTGAAAAGGTATTACATCATCATGCTGGCTGTGTAGCCATGCTCTCACCAGTTCCACCAAAAATGTGCATGTCGATCTGCTCCAGCAGACACATCACAAACGTGTTGACCTGAGGTAGCAACCCAAACAGGAAAATGACCGGGAAACACAAGGCAAACACTGTTGGACAAAAGAGATAAAAGAGTTTGAAGGCCTAAAAAATGAAAATGTATCAACTTTGTATTCAAGTATATAACAAATATAGAGCAAAAGATAAGCAGAAAATAACCACTTTATAACTATTAACCCACATGTATTACTATTTATGTCTAATCTCTTGTTAAACTGCCTCTCAATCTCAAATACAGAAAGTTTTTAAGTGTTCTGGACAGCTAGTGCAATGCTTATGTAAAGAGTCTTATATAAAAACTAACCAACAAGCATATCCCTGACACAGAGCAGGAAGTGTGCAGAGAAGAAGGTGACACCATAGAGAGAGACAGGTTGCAGGCTGCCGGAGCGCCCAGATAGGTCAAAGATCCAGATCATCATACAACACAAGCAGAAGTAGACCGGCCGACTGTACACAATGACCCAGTTATGGCCCTGTTAAAATTACGGACAAAAAGACAAGCCATGATTACAAGACAATAACACGATAAAGTGCCTTTGGAGTTTGTGCTTTGAGTTACTTTCACTGCTATTTAATGTGCGCATTATATTAAGATGTGTCTACCATAGTGTTTTCCAGTGATGTTCAGTTATCTCTGCAGATATTGTGGGTCTTAAAAGTTTACTTTCAGCAAAAGCAATACATTACTGTAATAGCATCATACATACATACATACAAAACAAATAAACAAACGTGAAACCAGTACTCACGTGCATGGGAGAAGCTGCATCTGGTTGTACACTCTAAAACAAAAAGGTGAAGAATTTAAACTTCATAGATTTCACATATATTTAAGACACATAATGAAAGAATGATTTGCACAAAGACATCACAGACAATTTGATGCTTATACTGTATGGTATGGATTCATGTTACATACATAAAAAGTGTGGCTTAAATACTATATGGAAAAGACAAGTCTTTAAAGCTGGGAAAACACTAAGGGCTGCTCGATTATGGCAAACATCATAATCACGATTTATTTGGTAAATATTGATATCAGGATTATTTCACACAATTACTCAATTGACTTAGGAATCATCATGCATTTACTGAACTTTTAAAATTGAATGAGTCATGTTTTTATACATATTTATAAACCAACGGTGAGTAAGAAAAGTATGAATAAGTCTAAATAATGTGTATTTATTAAGATATGCTAGGCTAATTCATGAAATGTAAAATGCTGCATGCTTAAGCTAATAATAGTGACTAACAAGTTATAGCAGTTTTAACCCCATCATCTTGGCTCAAGCTGAACCAAACATGCCACAGCCTGGCGAGAGTGAGACTGGGCCTTTAGGGAGGGGCGGTAAAGGAAAGGGGTGCCCTGCGTTTACAACACAACAGAAAACAAGAGCATCATTGTGAAATGGAACCCGGCACAATAATCGTTTCATCTTGGTTATCTTGTTTTCCTAATTGTTTAACCCAGAATTGCCCCCAACTAATTTTAATAAATTGAGCAGAATTTCCTCTCGAATGCCTGATTAGTGGCCCAACAATCTGGCTGTTGGACGATCGATGGATTTCAGCGGTCTTGCAATTCAACCAGTTTCCACATAACTGCTGTCAAAATATCTGTTATACACCGAAGTGAACTAGATGTAATATTCTTGGATCAATATTTTACATGTTGTTGAATGTAGTCTTTACAGCAAAATAGACATCGTCTTCAGACATCTTCACAGCCATCTGTGGGTCTAAATTTTTTCCTGCATTCAAAGCCGATTTATCAATAATAAATAAATAAATAAATATTATGATGAGATCCAGTTTGCTAATGAAATTCAGAGGTAATGTACCTTCAGTAAAGAGTACTGGCAGCTAGCAATGACCAGGCAGAACTGAAAGACCCAGATGTCCCTGAAAAAACCCTGGAGCAGTAGTAGGAACCCCAAGAAGGCCACCAGACTGGCCAGCACAACAGCAAACACGTTCTCTCCCACGCGGCGGTTCCTGGCAACAGCAAGCAGAGAAATTGATATTTGGATAACTCCGGCTGTTTTGATCCCACTGCTTTCTATATAAATATCATGTTATTTAAATGTAAATTAACATGAAGGGACAGAGCATCAACAATCCCCACAGTCTGGCTTACCTGTCCAATAAGGCCAGAAGAGCCAATCGATCATAACGAACCCTCAGCCACTTCCCGGGCAGCACCCAAAAGCGATAGTACTGTTTGGGTTTGGCTTTCTCCTCAATCATCAGAGTGTTTTCCTGGGACTCTTGCAGAGACTCGTGATCCAGATCAAACTAAAGATGAGGTGAGAAATGAGTGATGCATTCAGAAGGTAGTTTCCTCTGAGGTAGAGAGACTCCTGACTTATTTAATATAATAATCTACCATATCAAACATCAAAGACTGCTAACCTCAGGCATTTCCAGAGGCACCCTGCGCACCTGCATGCCCTGTAAAACCACAGGTCTGGGCTGGAGGATGGACAGGACTTGGGGCCCTTCCGGGGGCTCGGAGGTGAAGCTTGAGGACTGGGACTGTCTTTCCCTTTCCCTGCAAGCGTGCCATTTTATTGCATCAATTGAAGCTTGAAGTCATGGCTTTCTAAAAGCAAATTAACTCTTATAGTCTTGAAAAAAGGCAAACTGTTAATAAAAACTTTATAACTTACTGAACTGGGTCCTCATAACCGCCTCCAGCAGGTCCAAATGTGTAGGACCTCTTCACCCCTGTTACACAACAGAAAGAAAACTGAAACAGAATACTTTCAACAGGGAATAATGCACAAATATATTTGTACATCTAACAGATGCAATATTTGTGTGTTCATCTCCCACCCCCCTCAATTTTTCAACTTTATTTTTATTCCATAAACTTAACACATAACAACCTACAAAAGTAAGAAGTAGAGGCAATCCCGATGGAGAATAGAAACAATTATAGTAGTACAGACAACCAGAACATACACACCACTTTTAATTTTAGATATGTAGTTCTGACATAGTGTGGGCAGGAAGTGTATTTGTTTCAATTTCTGTTCTTATTTTGTGTTTGTAGTTTGAGGTTGTTATTTCTGTAATTTAAACAAAATTTTGTGCATTTTATTTACATAAGGTGAGGGACTTGGTGGCTTCTCTGTTCAACAGATCTTAGAAACTTTACTACTCTGAAAGCCTATTTTTATAAAGGACATTCATCGGCCACTTTATTAGGTACACCTGTTCAATTGCTTGTTAACACAAATCAGCCAATCACATGGCAGCAACTCAATGCATTTAGGCGCGTAGACGTGGTCAAGACAACTTGCTGAAGGTCAAAACGAGCATCAGAGTGGGGAAGAAAGGGGATTTATGTTACTTTGAATGTGACATGGTTCTTGGTGCCAGACAGGCTGGTCTTAGTATTTCAGAAACTGCTGATCTACAAGGATTTTCACGCACAACCATCTCTAGGGTTTACAGAGAACAATCCGAAAAAGAGAAAATATAGAGTGAGATGCAGTTATGTGGACGGAAATGCCTTGTTGATGCAAGAGGAGAATGGGCAGACTGACAAAAGACACAAAAGGCAACAATAATCAAATAACCACTCATTATAACCAAGGTATGCAGAATACCATCTCTGAATGCACAACATGTCAAACCAGATGGGCTACAGCAGCAGAAGACCACATGGGGTACCACTCCTGTCAGCTAAGAAGAGGAAAGTAAGGCTACAATTCACACAGGCTCAACAACAATGGATTTCAGCTGTGACATTCAGATTGTAGGGTCAGAATTTGTTGTAAACAACATGAAAGCATGGATCCATTCTCACTTGTATCAACGGTTCAGGCTGATATTTTTTTTGGGCCCCTTATTACCAACTGAGCATTGTTTAAACTCAAGAGCCTACCTGAGTATTGTTTCTGACTATGTCTATCCATTTATGACCACAGTGTACCCATCTTCTGATGGCCACTACCAGCAGCATAACCACCATGTCACAAAGCTCAATCATCTCAAACTGGTTTCTTGAACATTAAATTGAGTTCACTGTACTCGAATGGCCTCCACAGTCACCAGATCTCAATCCAGAAGAACACCTTTTGGATGTAGTGGAAGGGGAGATTCACTTCATGGATGTGCAGCCGACAAATCTGCAGCAACTGCGTGATGCTATCATGTCAATATGGACCAAAGTCTCTGAGGAATGTTTCCAACATCTTGGTGAAAGTATGCCACGAAGAATTAAGGCAGTTCTGAAGGCAAAAGGGGGTCCAGCCCAGAACTAGGAAGGTGTACCTAATAAAATGGCCAGTGAGTGTAGATTTTGCACCTGCAGCTAGCCTGATTTCCCTGTGTCCAGCCTTTAAGCTAAGCAAAGCTACCTAGCTTTGTATTTAAAAGGTCAGACATGAGTGGTATTAATCTCATTTAACTCTCAACATGAAAACAAATTAGCACATTTCCCAAATTGTTGAACTATTTCTTTATCGCCACTGACTCACCACTCTCGTCAAAGAAATAGTGCACTGCCCCCTCTGAGGTGTCGTCGAAGGTGGAGGCCTCATGGATGCCACTGCGGGGCAGTAGGAGTGAGGAGGCAAATTGCAAGGCTGAGGGAAGTGTGCGGGTCCGCGAATGAGAGGAGGTCCGAGCCCGCTGGAGGTCCTGAAGGCTACAGGGACAAAAAAAAACCCCAAAACGTGCTGAATAACACTCTGTAATATTAGCTTTAAAGTGTAATTTTGGCAGTGCATCAGTCCTGCTGAAGCTGGCATGTTCCCTGAGTGGTACTTTCAATTAATTAGTTTAGTTTTATTATAAATTTCTCCGAACGTTGCTGAGAATATTAATTTGATGGCAAATCCCCAGAAATATTTCCCTTAACACACACCACCACTTGCTAATTCTTATATCCATCATACTTGATACTTGCTCATAGCTTTGACTAATGCAGACTTGGCGGAGAATGAAGCAAATAAAAGGCACAGTGGAGGCCAGGCATCAGCTGCAACCCTCACTCGGCTCTGCTTAGTCAACTAACCTGGGAGGAGATCCCATGGTGGACGGGGGTGGTGTAGGGTTGCTCCCAGCATTATGTCTCCTGCGGATGGCCTGGGTCCTCTTAACACTGCTGACTGAGTCATGTTTGCCACCATCCTCTGGAGCCATGGCTGGAGAAGGGTTATCAGTTACGTCAATGCAACTGTTTACATTACAGTCCCAATGTACACCATACAAGTTACCATTTGCATTAAAAAAAATGGACAGCAATATCTATTAGTGGTTTTGAACGTTGCCATTGTTACATCTGCATTTACAATATATACATATTTAACAAACAAATATCATAAAATACACACTGATGAAACAACTGTTTCCTCTACATTTGAGTCCATGTAAACAGGAAGAATATGGCTTAATGACGCGTTAATGTTGATGGTCAACTGTAATATAAAAGAATAATTACCTCAAATAATAATTAGAGGCTAAGTACATTAGCCAAAGATGAAATTGGAGAAATAAGTCTTGAGTGTTGTTTATTCTTGTTTCTAACAGTGAAACACATCCTGGATCCGGTCACTACATGGCCCTGTTTTTTCCTTTGTCTTTGGGTGTCTTCCTGCATTCTGGCTTTGAAGGAAAGCTACAATTTTAACTTTGCTGCCTTTTGAAATTGTTAATGTATGTTGTCTTGCCAAAAGCTCTGCCACAAGAAATGTCACCAATTGATGTGAATCCTTATACGTAGTTTCTTTACCTAAATTTTATCGTCTTCATTATCTGGTTCAGTCGGCCCTGTTTCCTCACTGAGAAAAACAGGTCCAACAGGAAACACTGCTCTACCTTCCTTTGATGCCTTGCCAATTTTAAGTGACAAAGAAAAAGGCTAATTGTGTGCAGCACAACTTCCAAGCAGAACTGGACACAAAAAGTTCTGTGGGAGTGTTGTAAGACTGCATTAGTTTTAACTTGGTGTACCTAATAAACTGGCAACTCTGAGTTTGTGTGTTAACTACACATTTTACTTTTACAGCTGTGGGGGAGAAAGGGGAACCTTTAACAGCTTGTTACATCTGTAACTCCTCTCTTTCTATCTGCTGCAGGTCACACAGCGGGCAATGTAGAGCTTGTTTTGTCATGGTGGGGGCTGAGTGGATCTGTGTATTGATATCTAGTTTATTGATGCTCCGTCAGCACAAATAAATATTTCAATTGGTTTCTTGTTGAGCTAAACTTGGTAGAGCTGCTCTGTAGTAGGGCTGGATAAAAATAAATTAAAAATTGATTTTTTAAATGAATAACTATTCTTTTTTGAATAAGTCGATATAGATTTTTTTAAACTAGAGATCGATCTTTGCATTTGTACCTTTTCTGGGTAAACATGTACACTGATCTGACCTTTTCGTTTTTGTTTGTTGAAGAGATTATCTCTGGCTGCAAGTTGTGAAGCCGTGGAAGTGGAGTGAACTGTGTGGGGATTCTATTGTATTTAGTCTGTCTCTGTTTATGAACTGTACTTTGTTGAAGCATCTGGTACTGACAGTCCATGCATGACTGTATGAGATAGAATGTATTTTCTTAAATGCACATAATGCTTATTCTTGCTCAGTTTTTGTGACCCTAAATTTTTTTACATGTATCATGATTTAGTCCTTCTGCATTTGCTTAAGTAAATACATCCTTGGTAAACAGTTTCATAAACGAGAAATGTGTGTGCAATTTAGCCTCCTTTCACACTTTTATATTCATGTAAACAACAATGTGGCTAACTTGCTTAATGTAAAAGAAATTTAAGTTTCCAGGATAAAATCTGAGAATTGTTTTTTATCTGATGAATCAAACCGATAACAGACTTTGTGAATAGAAATCAAATTGGGAGATCAGTGTTGATATTCCTACATGTAGATATGAAATAATATTTTTTGGTCTTCTTTTAATTTTATTATTTACTTACTCTTATGTGTATTTTCTCAATGTTCCGCAAGTTTGGTGGTTAGGCATTGGGACAACAATTGTTTTTAAATTGGTCCAACAATTGTTTTTAAATTGGTCCAGTATTGAGTGACAGTGCTACAACCAGCAGACACCAGGCTGCAACGAAATGCTCTTTTGCTGCTTCGATCAGTTAGTTTGTTTGATTTACTTTGTGTTTTAAAGGGTTAAACACAGTCACGCAATAATATAAACCACAATAATAACCAATTAAGGGAGCAGTAGTCCAGAGAGATAAACTTACTGCTTTTGTCAATGTCACAGAGTCTGGTGGCTTTGAACAGAGCCATATAAGCCTTTGTTTCCACCAAAGGAACTATTCCCCCGAACTAGGAACCTCTGGAGGAACTCACTGCGTTTCCACCGAAGGGACCAGGGTCTAACTCTGCAGCTGATCTGCAGCTCTAGCTGGCTGGAAATGTTTTAATAACCTTCGAAACTGTTGCAATTTTATGTTTCTTTCTCTTTGCTGGAGTTATTTTATTAGCTTGATGGCTTTATCCAGTTTGTCATTAAATTTGTAACAAACTTTATCGTGTGTCTCTTCATTATACTCCCACAAAAAAAAGATGTTTTAAATGGTGAAGGAAAGTCTATAATTTTTCATTATATTCCAATCAAATTTGAGGTTCATTTATAAATTTTACTCATGGATAGTGGTTACTAAATAATGACGTCTGTGCATCGCTTTGTAAGCAGTATGCGTAAGCTTGTTAATTTGCCTAATCTTCGCAGGTCTTTAGACCACGGTGGAAACGCACACAACAATGGGCTGAAGGAACCTTTTGGTCGAAACGCAGCTTCAAAAAGGCAGAGTCAAAAAGGCCTATCTCCTTAGGAAAACTTTCCATAATGTTATCAGACACAACCTGAGCCTGTCAGTGGCAAAAACAAGCACTTTAGTGGCTTGCTCAATACTAATCCAATTTCAAAAATGAATGTCCCATTTACTCACTTAGACACAAACACATGGGAAAACAGGTTGAAATAATGTCACATAAATCATGGTGGAGCTGTGCGCAGCGCATAGATTCAGTCAGCACCTCCGCTTGCTCGCTTGCTCTCTCTCTCTCTCTCACAAACACATCGTAACGGATCCGTGTGTTTACAGGAAAACTAATGCATTGAAGTTAACTCTGAGAAGTTAGTCCATCACAACGCTGTCAATGTCGGAGACGGATATGTTAATGTTAGAATACAGCTAGGTTGTCAAGGTTGACACTGCACATAGCTGCTATCGATGCACCTTCCTTCTCCTTGCTGCGCGGCGCCACAGTTAGACAAAGTCGCTGTGTTGTTACACGATAATTATGTGGGAAACACTGTACTGTGCTTTTACAGATGTTTCTGGTAGTTTCTCTTTAAGCTAATAAGCCTGTTTTTTCCATGCTGGCATTTCACTGTGACTTGCTACAACATAACCCTGCCTACTATGACAATATGAAAACTGGAATCGCCTAACTCTACCACTCATGAAACCACCTCATTTATGATGCTTTCCTTGGATCAATACTTTGCCAGGATTCAACGATTTATGAATTCCAATTATATCAAAGGCAACGCTGCCCAGAGCAATGCAAGCTTCTGGTTAAGTCTAGCATGTTCCTTCTGGTATCTTGCCTTAAATTGACTGGTAATGACAAAAATCTGCAGGTCCCTGTTCACTGGTCTCTACCACACCACACCAAAAGGCATGACATCCTGATGTTACAGGAAATGTTTGTCTCTACCGACATATTAAAAAAACATGACAATATGATAGTAGCAGAAGAAGCCAAGCAGCTCTTTCATCTTAGAATCTGCTTCCTATTAATTTAATGGTTTGCAAATAACAAGCATGAGTCACAAATATGGAAGTTAGCACTGACTTAAGGTCAGTCGATGAAATGTTTACTTTAGTATCTGAGACTCAGATTAAAGTTGAAAGGATAGTGACAGTAAATCAGTTTCTTTCAAAAAAATAAATTGATTCAGGGTCAAGGCAGCAAACTCCGTACAAAATGATTATATGTTAGCGGCACTGTTAATGCCTTCCGTAAATTTGATATCTGAAAATTTATCTGAAAAATGTACTTTCTTTGATATCAACTTTCTTGTCGATGAAATAGTATACCAGGTAATAATGGTTTATATATTATTTACAACGTTAGCAAGAATTTTATCAGTGGATGCCTTACTACTTGGCTTCATGCTTGGGACATAGCTGGTTACTTTTCTAAATTAGCTAGATACTCCAAAAACATATTGAAAACTATGCGCTTTCAAAGGGTTCTGCACCAAAAACTAGGAGGTGATATAACAAGAACATACATTGGGGACACTGATTACAAGGTTAAACCAACTCACCTCCTCCCACAGCTCCCTCTTCAACCAGCTCTTCTGCCCTCCAGCCCATCTGGTTGCCAGTCCAAGAGCCTCCAAGAGAATCCAGCCGATGATGATGATGAGTTTCAGGGAAGCCATCAGTATGGATAGTGCGGGCTTCTAGGTCAGACTTAGAGATGGTGAGAGTGCGAGGTGCAGGGGTGGAGGTGGAGGGCATTGTAAGCAGGGTAGAAGGCAGAGTCGCTGTGTTGTTCTGGCCTCCACCTGCCCCATCCATACTTAGCACTCTTGCATGAGTCTTAGCACTTGCTGTGCTAGAAGAGCGCTGAGCAGCACGAGAATGTGAGGGGCCAGCAGTTTCAGGTAATTCCCCCTCCCTTGGAGTGGGCAGTTGAGCAGCAGTGGGGAGCGGGGATGTAATGCCAGTGTTAGCGAGGTCCGGGGAGTAACAGGAGGTAGAGGAACTTGAGTCGTCATCATCATCGTCATCATCATCTGAGCTGTATCGGTGCTGAGAGCCCAGACTAGAACCAGCGCTCATGTCACTGCCATCGTCTTCGTCGCTGGAATCCTCAAACAAACTTTCACTGTAAGCCTTAGTGCCCAGTCGGTTGCGCACTGGGATGTAATCTCTGTGTTGTCTATGATTGTGGTGACGCCTGTAAGAGCCACAGTCAAAACTACTGCTTCCTGCTCCAGCTCGCCTTCGTGGAGCTTTCCTTCGGCCTGGCCTGTGCCCCACACTACTGCCGCTGGCCCGCAGCAGCTTCAAGTCTTTAGGGCGCACAACCTGCTGGGCTTGCAAAGCAGGCTGGTCAGACAGTAAAAACGGGGTAGAAGATATGGGCAATGCAGGCTCCGAACACACTAGACCCAGGGCCAGCCCTGAGGGCACTGAATTGGCCTGCCGAGGCGGGGGTAGAGGAGGGACTGGGACATTTCTGTCTAAATCACACACCTCTGAGTGGCCACTACTTGAGGGGGAAGAGTTCTGGAGTGGAGGGGGCTGTGCGATATGAGCACAGGGTACAGGTGGCAAATCATCTCCTTCAACAAGTGTCCTGTCAAGCCCCTGGCTGAGAGAGAATTCTCTGGAAGGGGAGCGCAGCAGTACACTGTCTGACAGGTTGTCAGTATCACTGCCACCCTGTCCTGCTGGATCCTCTGTGGGCCTGGGGATGTTGGAGCCTATCGCTGGTGCTGAGGCAGAAGCCTGTCCATCTGCAGGCCGTGGCTGGCTAAACGAAGGACTTTCCAACTGAGTGGAATCAGTTTTTTCACTACGGTAACTGCTAACAGTGCTTAGTGTCTCACGGTCCGTGGTGGCTCCACCTGCGCTGAAACAGCTGTCCGTGGATCCGGCAGCTAGTGCTACCCCACTGCGGCTACCTGGGTGCTCAGTCCCAGGTGCAAACGCCACAGGGTCAAGGCCCAAACCCAGGAGATTTTCACTCAGCTCCTCACTTAAGCTGCTTTTTATAAGAGGGCTAAGGGGAGTTTCCCCCAGACTCTCAGATTCAGCAGAGGGGCCGAGGGGAGAATAAGCCCCCAAACCATTGTCCTCGGGACTTTGTTGAGACAGTTGTTCTGGTAACTCCTCTACTTCCTGCAACTGTTCTTTCTCACCTCCATCTTCTTGACTGGAGGGTGAAGGGGGGATAGACAAGCAGACTCCAGGTTCTCCAAATCCAGCTGATACTCCCATGAGACCAGGGAAATCCCCTCCCAGAGCAGCAGCAATGCAGGACTGGACCACACTGGGAGCCCCTGTACAGCAAGACAGACCTAAATCAGATTGAAATGCACTTTGAAAGGCTTTAAAACAAAGGTTTTGAATTATACTTTAACTCAGAGCTGTTTTTAAAAAGTTATTTTATTATAAATTTAGATTCATGCACTACATTTCATCCTGACTGACAAATTTAACAGCCATGCCTAAAAAGGGATGCGTACAGTATTACCCATCTGTTTGGGTCAAAATATAAGAAGTTGATTATTTCAACTGAATTTGTCCTTTTCTTCATTTCTCATGCAGGTTACCTTTTAATTGACCTTTTTATAGAAGAATATGAAGTAATGAAATGGACAGCTTTGCTATTTACTGATTTGAACATGGCCCTGTCAAGCTCTGAGCCCTGTCGAAACCTCGCACAAATAAGTTAGAAACATTAGGGGAAAACATTACACTTCACTCACATAACATAGCTGCTGTGAGAGAGTGGGAACTTGGGCTGTAGCTAATGATTTTAGTATTTTAAGCTTCTATAGATTTCAACGATATATCGATGCTTCGTTTAAGAAGTAACATTACTTTTGCATGGCGTGGCAAGTTATACTAAAGGCTCGTGCAGACTGCACAACTTTCAGCATCGGCCGATGGCTGTGCTGTTCACACAACGGCAGTCTTGAAATCATTGTGGCGTTCACACTACTTGACTGATCGTTGACAGAGGGTCACACACACACACTACAGGAGCTTACAACAGCTATGGCACCCAACGCTGGTTTCCAAACCATTTTTATCAAGAACACGCAGGTGAAATGTGAAACAGCAAATGAGCAATCCTGCACACGAAACAGCTGTTGTTTTGTTATTATAAAGATGGCAATTATAAAAACAAAGAATATGGTTGAAAGGATGGATTAGTACACACAGGTAGAAGGAATTGTCTGAGCGACAGAGAGAGCTGCAGGTGAGTTAAAAGGTGCAGCTCCCCCACACCCAGTTAACTCCTGACTGTAAGGTTACAACTCATGGCCCAAAAAGAACAACAAACGCAAAGTTGCTGTTAACTTGTCTGTGGTCCGCTGGCAGAACACCTGTGCTTTCTGATAAGGTGCTGTTGCAGAGACGACATAAGTTTTGTTTTACGGTGGGCGGACAGAAACATTACTGCTGTTGTTTTCTTTAGCTTGAAATAATCCCATACTTTAGACTATTTCTTTTTTGTCCCTCGCTGTTTTCTCTCTCTTCCTCCACTTCGCAAACAGCGCCATCTTAGTCACGTTGTGTTCACAGAGTAAGCGCGATGTGCGACAGTAATAAATGTCTCTGTTAAACACTGTGCTGTATAGTTACATGGATTAAACGAAGCATCGATGCAAAGAATTTGTGTCGAAGCATTTTATGAATAGATTTTATGGATTTAATTGATGAATCGTTTCAGTCCTAGTGGGAACAATAATTAAGCACTGTAAAACACCCAGAAGCAGAGCAGGAACAGGCACACATACACACACAGTGAACTTATATTTGGAGAACAGTCAGGGACGGTAGTTATGTACTGTAGCAGTCCCAAAACCTCATACAAGTAAGTTAGAAGAGAGCTTAAGCATGTCACAGCTTGCTAAAAATGAACACTGTAAACGGACTACCTGATTACTGTAAGCAAACTACTTCAAACAGCATTCATACGTAAATTATTCTGTCCCAAGCTTTATGATCCATAGTAGTTGATCACTGTATTTGTTATCACTATAAGCAGTTTCCACTGTAGCATGCTTATAGGCAAGGCTCCTGAGCATGATTTGGGACTAGGATAAGATGGTGTTCATTATGTACGATGGGTGTTACTGGTCACCGAATAGTAGCAGACTTACTAATGGTGTCCTGGGAACGCTGGCGTAGGATATCCCGGTGAGCTGATGTAACAATCACATTATTGCTTCCTTGTTCCCGCATTAGCTCTCTGATATCTGAGGTAAAAGGAAAGAAGTCACTCAAAATACAAGCGTGCATTTTCAACACAAGCTGAATCTCAGTGATCTGGAGAATAAATTTAATAGTGTAAGGACAGTGCACTATAGTGCATTATACATTATAAAACACTGTTTTCAGAATTCACATACTTACCCTTAGTGCCCCCTGCATCCTCCAGTTGGGGCAAGAACTCCTGAAGAAAAAAAGAAGAGGACAATTTAAGAAAAACAAACAAAATATACAGTTAAAAACGGTTAACTGGAAGTGGTATATATTAAGAACCCAATGACATCATTGGGATCCAATGAAAACTTTTGCACAGCAGACCGGCAAGAGAACTCAAAAATGGTTCTAAATGACTGTTTGAGGCATATTTGACGTTGGAAATTAAAAATGAAAGAAAGTATAATCAGAGAAATAGAGTGAGAAGAATGAAGACTTTACGCTGGTATAAAATATGGTAATCCTCACCGACACCTGGTTCAATCCAAACAAAGAGTGCTGGGAGCTACAGCGCACCGGGGGTGTCGAGTTGACCTTCCGAAACACAGTCATCTCTACACCAACATGACTATCCCTGGGAAGAAGTTACACATTGAGAAAATCAGAAGGATTTCACAGCATTGTGATAGCACAACTTTTCTGTCAGAAAACATTTTCTTACCTGCGCTGGTTCCCATCATGGGCACTGGAACCTTCATCTCCTTCTTCGGCTTTTGCAGCATCAGCTGTGAGTGAGGCCTGCTTCTTCTCAACGATCTCCCCAAGGTCAAACATAGCATGAAGCCGGTAGTTCACCACCTTAATGGCTGTGAAAAAGATGGCCACCACAGCAGAGTACACACCTGCTACCACCAAGCTAGGAGGAAGAGCCTGAGAGGGAGTGAAAACAAGACAACTTGTTGACTGCTGTATGGACAAATGTACTATAAAATAATTTCTTACTAGATTGTAGAAATGAGGCATTACATTTCAACACTCAAACATTAGACTATGAATCAACCGAAATAATTTGCAAGGCTACTTTAGATTTTTATTTTTTAATTTTTTAAAAACAATAGCCTTATTTATCATCTTTTTTTATGAAGATTTAGCTATTCCTATTGGCCACCACACAGCCACTATGCAACACAATGGAGTGCATAAGGCAACCACATATGTTCAGGTATATTTTAAATAAACCCAGTTTTTTGGTACTGAACTAGAAGGCAAATGTTAACGTTACTGCCTACACATCACATCTGCCAAATAAGAGCAATTCTGCTGGATAACATTAGAAATATTGACTCACGTTAGTGGTTCCTTACTTTATTTGGATAAATTGGTGGCCAACCTTCTGTAAAAATGTGCTTACCATGTACAGCAGAAAGGGGAAGGCCAGGAGAAATATCCAAAGGTAGAGGTGGAAGCAGTTGGAGAACGTGCTCTGATGGGGGTCCACATACCAGCCTCCTGTGAGTGAAGCCCACACACCCTGCCGCAATATCTGAAGAGCTTGGGAACCCATCTCCACCTTCAGGTTCAACCAAAAGCTGAAATGCTTCCTCCAAGCCTGTAGCTCAAAATACTGTGCAGCAGTTCGAGCCACAGTATCATGTGTCTATGATGGCACTTCCATTGGGCATGGCAGGTTAACCAAGACTGTTTCATCAAGGACAAAAGTTCTGCGTCTTGGATATGTATACTTCAGTTGAGGTCAAGAGTCGTTGCATATTCTTGTGCCAGTATGTGGTCTCCCCCTGCACCGATGTTGCCACAGTCTAGCCTAATCCTTGTTGGGTAATCAGGAGAGGGACTTTTTGGCACATTGGTAACCCACTGAATGTATGAAAAAACATTCATCTGTAAGAAAGATCAAAGCTGGTTTGTTTCCTTGCATGAAGCTACATTTTAAACATTGCATTCAGTGGGAAGAAAATGCATGCTAGACAGCCACCCACTCCTGGAATTACATTCAAAATTACAATATAAGTTTAAATGTTTTAGTAGACATCTGTCAGTGGTCAACATGCACAGATCAGTTGTGTTTTCCTTGTTTGTTTTACTTTAAGTGCTTCCTTAAACTCAACTTGATTTTTATGATAATATATAGTTTCCTCTTGAAATCTGTCTGGTCTTTAAATAATTTCACCAAAGTTCACAGGATAAACGGGCCTACATTTATTTTGAGGCAGACATTAAACTTAATCTTTTTTTATTCATAACTACCACATTAGATTCTAATAATAACCATTTAACCAACCACTACGGTAGAGTTGTACAATATGTTTAACTGATCACTAAAAGCAAAAGGTGAGAATGACTCAAGCTGACACGCACTTACGTTACAATAATTAAAATGAGTGCAACGTTTATCAGCAGATGTCTTCTAACCACACCAAAGCAACAGGGAAGCTACATGACATAGTGGTTATATTTTTCAGATATCAGACACAATGACACATTTTAAAACTCATCATTTTCATGTCCAGGGCAGTGCTGTGCCCGCTAGATTAAGTTTTCTGATTGACATTAGCAAGCTAAAAGACAGTTTAGCCTAGCTTACGAATACATCTATGAATGTCTGATAGGTACAATTCACCCCGTTCAACCACCAACGCCTTCATCATCTTGGTGAATGTGAAAACATAATCTATAGCATCAGTAACGTTACACTACAGCAAACTGGCTGACAAACACGATTTTTTTCATTACTTGATGCTAGTTACTGGGTAACTTACTGCTAGGCCGCATATATCACCATTTCAGCCTGGGTGATTTCCCTATCGTGAACTGGGTAATGTAACGCCAGTCTACAACAAGTTAGCTTACCGCTGATAGCTAAGTGAAGGTTAGTTGTTCGTTATTAGCTTAGGTTAGCTTGACAGATTTGTTAACTGTGCTCACAGTGAAATGTTTTCCAAATTTGGATCCCAGCATAGCTCACAATTAGCATTAGCAGTCCAGCTTGCCTCATATCTTCCTTCCGCATCCAGTCCTTGCAAAATCTCAGAGCTTTCCTTCTCAGGATGCTAGCTAGCAAGGCAATCCAAAAACTGTAGCTTCACTTTCTGTTGGCTAACTTGTCATTGTTCTCTGAAAGCCCCTCGTCCTCTTTGGCATCAAATGTTGAATGACGTGCAGCGGGAGCGTAGGTCCTCTACCATGATGGACAACAGCAGTTTCTTGGCATTCACGGTGCCTATGTTAAAATGTTTCAACAAGCTAGCTAACTGGGGAGCTAGCGCTAGCTAACAACTAGTTGACACACACGCGCGCACGCACGCAGAATGAGCGATCAAGCGAGAGAGAGAGATTCCCATGACGCTGATTGGCCCTAGGCACTGACGTCATGGGATATTTTTTTCCTTTTCATTTCAAAATTATCAAACTATCATAATCATATATAATTTCATAGAAAATGCAAAATAAATAACATCGGAGACTGTTGAATGCACTAAATAAATAAATAATTATATTTGTTTTTTATTTATTTAAATTGAAATTCTCTCCCCCGCAATATGTCTGCACAGCACAAATCCAGAGTAATATCAAAATATCTGCCACATTGTTTATCTCTACACATAGTTCTATTAATCTATTGTAACTTGCATCTGTTTGTTCCATATTTAAATACTTTTTTAAAAAACATTTATTTAGGTCAACTGTATGTGTAGCACCTTATGACCATAGCAAATTCCTCCTATGTGTAAAATAGTACTTGGCAATAAAGCACTTTCTTATTCTGATTCTGCTTTTGATTCTGATATTGCACATAAGTACACTGTCCAGCACCAGCACGTGGCTGGCTGTATGGATTTAACAAAGAGGGTTGAAGTCTATTATAAATATTAAGCCTCTTAGATAATTTGCTCTACTGTGCTTGTTGTGTCCCACTGTTGGACTTCTGGATATCTTTTTTTGTCCCTTTTTTTATGTTGCCCTTTAATTGTCTCTTTGCATCCTACTGTTATTATACAACTTAGTCTGCTGCTCTTCTGTTTCTTGGACAGTCATGGGAGGTTTTGGGAATCCCAAAATCTAATGTAACCAACATGAGATAGCGGTAAGATGTCCACATGAGCCAGATTAAAGCCAACTTACTTATTTATTGTTGCTGTGC